>OMKY01224014.1:0-17082 GCA_900302395.1 Bregmaceros cantori
GCCTGAAACTTCCAAACCGTCTGGCCGGTTTTCAAAAACCTGCTATCTCTGGATTCCTTAGATGAAGCCGAATGCAACACACTGCATGCCATCAATCCCCACCGAAGAGATACACTGCCATTTATAATTTAGTGCAAATCACTTAAAATGTTACTCCTCTCTCAAATTTTGAGCAATCACTCTGAAACTTGGTATATAGTATCTCTGGACCGAGCCTCACAAAACTCTTGAAGCAAATCTTGTGTGCGCCATCTGCTTGGCCCCGTATCACTGCTTGCAGTTATATTTATTATTATTATTATTATTATTATTATTATTATTATTATTATTATTATTATTATTATTATTATTACGGTAGGAAATGTGCATTAGTCAAGGATTACAAAACCTTTCCGAAAATGTCCCACACATTTTTTTAAATATTCAGTAATTATTTCCCGAAGAAGAATAATTATAAATATTATGCCCCCCCCAGTGGGGACAAGCTAAACAACAGGTAGGTTTACAAACCTTCTTGTCTGTGTCACTGTCAGACTCGCTGCCAGATGTTGACGTGAGGACTTCCTTTGACTTCGGCATTCTGGGAAAAAACAACAACAACACATTAATACCCACTGCCATGGAACCCAAAACACTTCCGATAACCACTGCCCATTAAACCCAAACTCATCTTTAACAGATCACCAAGCGAAGACATTTTGTCATAGATTTGTGTGTAACCACCAGTGAACATGACTTCTAAAACGCAATCCTTGCAGTTGATCATCAAAAGTAATCAGTGACATTAGTGATGCACGATAATTAAAATATCAACCGATACCGATAACCGATAATTTCCTGCTTCTCAGGACTGATGACGATACTGATAACCGTTAAGTTCAAATCTTCATATTTAAGGCAATATATCATTTGACCTATCTATAACAATAATAAAGTAAATAACAACGCATATCCCGACCAGGGGAGTCTCCATTCCCCACTTGGCGGTCTGGATATGCGCCGTTTATATGCGAAAGCATTTTCCCCTCTTCTGCCATCGTAAAGAACGCCCATACAGGGGAAGCCATCTAGGTTTACTAGGGACCAGACTGCATGCTAGTCACTCCTTGGCCGCATGCATGTCACGTGCCACTGCACGATGATGACAAGTCTTCACAAGTAAAATTGATAGACTCGCTACTGTTGACCGCAGTTTCCACATGCAGCGTTCATTTAATTATCTGACTTTTTTCCAGAAAATATGATTATCGGCCGATCAAAAATAAGACCAAATCGGCCGATATTATCGGGTACTGATAATTATCGTGCATCTCTAAGTGACATAATCCCATTACATTTCAAAAGCAAAGAAAGGCGTTAAATTCCATTACTTTTAAAGTCAACCGTTTCATGCAATTTTTAAATCTTAGATTCTGGGCTTTGATGCAAAACAGTGCTTTATAAACTTACTGTCAAGTCCACTACATTAACATTTCACTGACTACAATCACAATGGCCATGACGTTTTAAAATAACAATTATAAAAAGGATAATTGAGATTGTGTGGAGAGAGAGAGAGAGAGAGAGAGAGAGAGAGAGAGAGAGAGAGAGAGAGAGAGAGAGAGAGAGAGATTTTATATCATCCTTTGTGTCGTCATGGTCAGGGGGCGAAATGATGATCTTGATGAACATGAGCAGTTCTCGACTAAAGACACTAAAGACAACCCCGGCAAAAGGCCCATTTATACCCTCCGTTAATAACGGAAACGGACGCTTTCATCCGTCTCCGTAGGGTAGAATGAGGGCTCCAGGCTCCCCGCTGCCTGGCTAGCGTGTTCCATTCCATTGTACCCGCCGGTGGCCCGCGCTGCTCCGTAACGTTCACCAACGGGCGCGGCCATCATTTCCACAGCACACGGAGGAAAACGAGTATATAAAATAAATATATATGAAATAAATAACATTATTTATTATTCATTACCTGGCGGTCTGCGGCGGAGCGTCTGGTTGCAGCGAGCTGGAACGAACCGGAAGTAAATATTTGGCGCCTCTGGGGTCGACCGGAAGACTTTATTCTATTAGTTTGAAGAGTATAGGTGTGTAGAGAGTCGACATGTAATGGAAACTCCCTAGTGTCAGTGGCTCGCTCTCGGGGTGGGAAAAAGGCGCCGTGGAGAACACTTGTCGAATTTTTATTTATTTATTTATTTTTATTTCCACAATACAAAAAGACAAGTGAAAATGAAAGGACACAGAGACCGCTAAAAGTAAATTAATAAATACATTAATCAAATTGAGGGAGTCAAATAGACGTCTCCAGCACCTTGCTTAAAGGTTAAACTTCGTGTTAAAGTTAACGGCGTTTTTTTGTTCTCAGTCAGGGAGACACGGTCCTGAAGGGTTCTAAATCCACATGTAACAGTTTCATATTTGGTTTCTTTTTCATTGTTCTTCATTTATGGATGTGGTACTTTCCCATCAGACAAATTATCCTGCGATCGATATTATATGACATACAGTCTAAGGTTTTAAACTTCCCTTGACATCAATAGAGATAAAACAAATATACAAAACCTAAAATATTTGACACACTCAACTATTTCGTACAAATATGGGAGAGTATTCAATTTCAAAGAAGTGGGATTATGCATAAATATATGCATATTCATCTCTCTCTCTCCGACCTACGCCCAACAAAGTCTGGTGAGCAGAGTTAGAGTCCAATGTAAAAGAGTGATTTATTTGCATCACAAAAAAAACAAAAATCATGCATCATTATAACGTGGGCAATTGTTTCTGTGTCGTTCTGTAGCAAACCGCCCACTTGTGTGTATGTGACGCCGTACACTTCCCGCCGTCAACCTCCTTTCCCAATCGGAAAACGGTAAACGGAATTATAACGTTTCCGGTTAGAGTTCCACCAATTAATTGACGTTCCCAAACCGGTAAGATCAAAAAATATTGTTCCCGGGACGGTTAGTTTCATTCCTGTCAGCCGCTACCAACCCCGTTGGTAGCGCTCTACAGTCGAGGTCTTGTTGCACGTCGGGGCGAACAGACAACTCGCTGCAGAGAGTCCCTCGGCGCTTCATACTTTACTGCTACATCATAGATTTTTATAAATACTCTTGTTTTATTTTTGAAGTTATTCCACAATGCACATCTTTGATGAACGAAATAAAACCGGTATTAACCGGTCACCATCATTTTAAAATAAGTGTTCCTGTTCCAGAACATACTAAATAACGTTTCTGGTTTGGTTTCTGTTCCCTGGAAAAAACAAAAAGTTCCCGGTTTTCGTTCCTTGAACCTGTTCAGACTAAATCCTTGCCGGGACATTTGTCATTCAATACACAGCGCAGCATATTCCAAAAAAAAACAGTGACAAAAAAACATTAAAACAACATTAACAAACATTGGTGGATATTGCAGCAGAGACGTTTAAAAATCAGATGAGAATCTGACTGTGATGTCATAATACATGCATAACTAGAAGCACTAAGAGAGTGCAAACCTGCGCCAAGGCCATGGGGTCACTGATGCCAAAACATCTAGACGCTCTGGAATCCTATACCTACAATGTAACTTACAATGATGCCTGTTCAGGAGTGAAAACTTTTATTAGCTGTGACTGGATAGCATGTATCCTTAGTCCCTTTATTGTCACCTGAAGCATAGACAAACACAAATCGGAGCTAAATACAATTTATTTAACTTAACTGCAAATGTCTGCATTCTAACATTGGCTGTGTCCAAAATCGCTCCCTATCCCCCATATAGTGCACTATATGGGGTGCACGGCAGTTTGGGCGTAGGGGATAGGGAGCGATTTCGGACACAGCCATTGATTTTATGTTTTTTTTAATCAATGAAAATACATTTTTTTAAAAGTAGTGGTTGAAAAAAATTGCAATTTTAGCATTATGTGTGGCAACCCATTATCAATAAAACTGCTCGTAGAGTGGCACGATTGCGTTTTACGCCATCGGCGAACATGCTCAGCACAAGCCAACTACATTACCCAGCAGCCACCGCGACCCGGAAGTCTGGTCAAGTGACTGCGGTAGGCGCAACCAACTGTTTATATACACCGTCACAGCGCACAGACTTCCAAGTCAGGGTGTCCACTTTCCCCTAGCAAGTCCCTGTTGCTATGCTCCTGTTGCATGCTGGGAACTCCACCCGCCCACGTCATGTGATCCAATCAGATGCGTTGTGTGATTCTAATGCTGCAACTGCCTTGTTTGTGTCACACTCGGTACACTAGCCAAGGAATGACGTCAGTACCACGATAGCTGGCATTTTTTATTTATTGAACTTACAATCAGATGATGCAAAGTTCAAACAGCATTCACAGAAGCCATAAGAAAACAACACATGTGGGGGCACTAAAAGTTATCAGTCAAAAGGGCAAGTTCATGGTTCCAATCCCCCTGTAATCTGGTACCACACCTTCTGTGATCTGGTACCATCAGGCGGGGGACAAATGTGCCCCCACCCCCTTGGCGGGGGACGTGCTCACGGCGGGGGACGTGGTCTGGCCACTATGTTGTCGTCTGTCTCCGCTGCCGCCTTGATGGCGTCCATCATGAGAGCGTTGCGGCGCCGTGTCTCGGCCAACACGCGAGGGTTGGATTCAGGGTAGTTCTGACAAATACAACAGGTGTTAATGGAAGGTGAGACGGTTCTGACAAATACAACAGGTATTAGGGACGAGATTGTGACGTTCCACTTCCAAAGATCTGCCCGAGTGAGTAGTAGCACCTCCTCCTGTCGCGCGGAGTTGCATGGATACACCTGGCATTGTTTACATTCCTGCACGCACACAATGCACGAGCGCTGCGAAAGGCAACATGCCTGGGAATAGCTGCGTTAAAAGGCTGTGGAGCATCATCACGCAAGAGTTACATTTCTTTTGTTTACCCAAATGGAACCTTAAGTTACCGCAATCTGTCGTCTTGCTTGGCTGCTGTTGGACGAAATGACCTGACCATCAACTGCATTCCGGACGGGACGAGAGAGTGTTCGCTACATTTCCATTCAAGTTACCTAAAACATTTGTCAAATGAGTATCTAGTAATAGTAGTATTTCAATGTTTTGTTTCCTCACAATGCTGCGTGTATAAACATGTGACCTCGTATGGAGCAATAGTATGGGTATAAATAATATCGATTTTGTATCGATATATCGATTCAACAGCTGACGATACAATGTATCGATACATCCGCAAGAGTATTGATCTTTTTTTCTGGTCTATTTTTATCCATTTGCTCCTGGACATAATTCCACTCCCCTGTCAGTATCATATCTAATTGTATCGTGGTGAATTCTTGAGTATTGAAAAAAATGATATCGGTGGGTCAGGAAATCGATACTGAATTGTATCGCCATGATAGGTGTGATTTACACCCCTAACCAATAGGGTGGCTGCATTATCTCGGAGGCACCAACTTGTAGCTTAAAAGGAACGTGCTGGTGTGTGCAGACGCGACGGTCGACATGCGAATTGGGAGTGGACGTTGACATTCGAGGCCACTCCTATGTATAATGAGCACCTCCGTAACCAATACGAAGCGTTTGGAAGCGGACTCGAACACAAGTGACGTATACATTGTATTACAAAATGAAAATACAGCACAAATACCATTATCATCTATTTATATATTATGTATACCTATTAAAAAAATCTATCTCTTTCAAGGAAAAAAAAATCACATATGAAAATGAAATCCTTTGAAAACAAAATTGGTTTATTATTTAATTACTTTTATTTTCTTGTATATACATAATTAGACATTTAGCTAAAATACTGCCACGCTCATGCACAGTCTGGTGTAATTGGAGAAAGTGAAATATGATGATGATAAATTAAATACCACAATAATAATACAATATTAAACTGATTTTTGACCGCGTTAATCGTGTAAATTGCAATTTACATAATATTTATTTACTACACACACACTCACACACAGTTTTCTCTTAACATTAATAAAACTAACCCCAGATCGGGAACCGGTTCTGTTCTCTCACCTTGACCATGGAGCTTTTTCGTTCTTCGTTCGGGGCGACCGTCAACCAGAAGACGTAGCCGACCCCGACGCAGGCCGCTGCGGACGCACAGTAAGACAGTGTGCGGGACATGTTGATCCAACGACACCGCAGGAAACCGCGGTTAACGCGTTAATGTAACGTCCACCTACAGCACCGGGGTTGGGGGTTTGGCGTATTATTTGCCGTGATGTAAAGTGCGAATCCCCAAAACGATCCGCTCCTCATCCCAAAAATGGCCCCTCCAAAACCCTAGCCCTAGCCCCTAAGCCCTAACCTAACACTGACCGCCTAACCTTCTACCCGTAACCTAAATTTAACCGAACCCAACCTGCTACCACATACCTCTCGCCTAACCCTAGCCTGGCGAGCCAGAGCCAACGCGTCGTCCACGCATCGCACACCGTTGGACGTTTCATAAAACTTTTATGCAACGTCTACAGTGTGCGATGCGTGGACGATGCGTTGGTTCTGGCTCGCCCTAATCCGTGGCTGTGTCGTAGGAAGTTAAGATTTAAGGCATTTCACATCACAGCAAACGATACGACAAAATGATCCGATCTAACACTAACCAGGGGTCCATCTGCTTGAGTAACCCCCCAAAAAATTACAAGTTAAAATAAATGAACACAGAGACATCACATAAAAAACAATAAATAAAAATAAATAAATAAATAAATAAATAAATAAAAATGAGGGAATAAAAAAATGGTTGAGTAACTGAATCCCCCGGAAGTCATCGTTGACGTAAGGCCCGTGTTTCAGGGTAAAAGATCCAGCACGCGAGAGTTTCCATATAGACGGGGGTAGATTGTGCCTCGCGAAGCCGACGACGCGGATGTGTTTCACCAGACGTTGTCGATATCATTCATGGCTTTCTTTGCGGACTGGTCACGTGACTGGCATAAGTGGTTTCAGCTATGTTTTCAATCTGCACGTGCTTTCTGTGGAACTTCATATCCACTCATCTATTTCTCAATGTTTTTATTTTAGGTTCTTTTTAAATAGCATTAAATTGAATATTAAACTTAGTAAATTTGTTACTCTGAGAAGTATGGTGATTTTCTTGTTGCCTTGTTCACTGGGGTGAATGGATGCAATATAATCTCTCTGTCTCTCAAATCAAATATAGCTTTATTGGCATGGTAATGAGTATCACACATTGTCAACGCATACATATAACACACAAATAATATATAGCAAACAGACAATAGATAAAAAAAAACAATATAAAGCCTAGATATATAACAATGTACACACTGTGTAGTGTCTGTAATGCACTATATAGCATTTCTATCATCCGCACTGTAATAGTAATATGTCTTCATATCAACGAACATGAAAGTTCATCTCTCTCCTGTCCAGTGGTTGTCCCTCAGTCGTTCACAGTCTGACACATGTGCTGCTATTACGGCACATTCACTTTTCTCTCCTACGAGATATTGCAGTGCTTCCTCGTCAGGGATATTCTCAAATTCTTTAAAGTATGTTTCTCTGCCTATCTATCTATCTATCTATCTATACACACCTTTATTTTATTTTTTCAACTAGAAGCACTCAGAGATTGCAAACCTGTGCCGTAGTGGTACAAAAAAATAGTACTTTCAGTGCTAGCAGTATGTGTGGCAACCCATTATCAAGTGCTTTGTGATTGACGTCACCGGCGAACATGCTCAGCACAAGCCAACTACATTTCCCAGCGGCCCCAGCGAGCCGGAAGTCTAGTCACATGACCGTGATAAGCGCCCAGCAATCTATCGGTAAGTTGGTGATTAAGTATGATTATTGGAGGTGCACCGATCCCATCCTCAGATCGGTGATCGGGGGCGATCAGACTTTTTTCTAAGGATGGGGCCTCATGATTTTGTCAGGATCGGTAAATGAGTCGGGACTCGGGAGCATGCCAAATACTATTATTGGGTATTTGGGTACTAAAAAACGTGATTGGTGCACCGTGCACCCGTAATGATTATGTTCCTTATAGGCTACAGAAATGCACCAAAATGTAATCAATTGATCCTTGTGTTATTTCCAACTACAAATTTCCATCCAGATCCGTGCACAACTTTTTCAGTTATCCTGGGGACAGACAAACCAACGCTACTAAAAACATAACTTGCGTCACGGCGCAGCCCCAGTGCAGGTAATAATTTGAAACTAAATGAATGAGCCAAGAAAATCACCAAGTGACACCAGAAAAAACATTTATTCATTAGACAAATAACTTTAGGGACAACACAGTATTAAAAAGAACCAACGGACAGGCCGTTTGCTGATGTAAAGAAACTCATAGTAGCCCTTTCTCCCCCAACGTGGAGTAAACACATGTCCAGTTTTCTAAACAGTCCCATTTCTTTTCTTTAGTGTCCAATCTTACCACAGCTCTAACCTGTTAGTTGCCAATAGAGCTGTAAGGAGGAAAAAAATGGTTATCACATTAGAATAACAGTCCCTTATTCATGTTCACAAAGCATTTATAACACTTTTAAATATTTACCAAATAATGAGCAAAACATTTAATGTTTCTAAATATTGAACATATATTTTATAGTTTGTAAATATTTAACATACATTACGTAAATATAGTTGTAAAGCATTTATAACACTTAGTTTATATATATATTAAACTATTTATGAACAAAACACTAAGTTTTGTTAAACATTTACAAACTTTTGTTAATGATTTGTTCATAATTAGTTCAATATTTACTAAGTGTTACTAATGCTTTATGAGCATGAATAAGGGACCGTTATTCTAAAGTGGTACCAAAAAATGAAATCACAATTTTTGCCTTGAAAAAAGAAAAGTGAAATATATTTGTCAGATATCTATCATATTTTTGCAAATGGCGTCGCTATTTTGAATGAAGTCGAGCCTTCATTAATTGAACAACAATGTACAGCAATGGTCCTAGCTGAACGGAAAATCTGACTTTACGTTAAACATTTTAAAAAGCAAAATATTGTGATTTTGATTTTAAATCAATTAATGGCACAGCCCTAGTGGACATGTGTGACTGGGCCAATAGCTGCTCGTTTTGAACAATGACAAAGAATTAAAAACGTGGCCGCAAAGCACGAAAAGGAAAAAAAACGCCCGTAAAACCCGCGACAATGCAATCACATCGATTTCAGGCTCCGGGTCTTTGAACTCTAAATTCCATGCACAAAAACTGACATAGGAAATAGGCTTACGATTGGTAATGGTCGGTAGGTTGGAGAGCCAGAAGCAACACATCGTCCAGTGTCCATGCATCGCACATCGATAGACGCTTGCATTGGGTCTGGTAAAATCAGGGTCGGATAAAAAAAAAAAACGTGTCAATCAAATCGTGTTATACAGTAGGTGGGACAAGCGGTGTGGCCGTGTGACAACCAAACTTCGCCCACATCTTGCGTAGCCCGTACAAACTCCCCCCACGTCCGCGTTGTTTGGTCGATTGATTTCGTACCGACGGTGAGCCTGATTTTCGCATCCATGCGATGTGCTATGCGTGGATGATAAGTTGGTTCTGGCTCGCGAGGCTAAATGGTCAGTGGGGGTTGTTGGTGTATTGTCATGGTGGTGGATATTTTGGACAAACAAGTGTTGTTGGGTTTAATCATGCTACGGGCCACCCTCCGACACTTTTGAGTATTGATTCAGACAGGCGACGGCCCGTGCCTACGCCCTGGGGTAGCTATACAGCCTCGGCAGACGCAGGGATTAATACATTTGCATTCGGTGAGGCCTGGGTTTCTTGATCTCTATAGTCGTGAAGCTTGTTGCTTTTTGCTGGATGCCCCGGCAGAAATCTTAAATTACAAAAGGAAAATGTACAGCAGTGTCTCGCTGCTCGACTGGGCGCATGGACACGACTACTGCATTCGTCCGCGTCACGAATCCTGAGACGTCGCTATGCGATGACGCAACTTTCCGTCTCGCGTGAATTAAAACATGGCAGACGGCGGCGCGGACAGCAGAGAGTAAGAGTAGACCGCAACAGCTTGTATAGTGTAGCGCTACGATGCTTGTCTTTGGCGCCAGCTCCCAAGTTCGAATCCAGTGGCGAGCACTTTGTGTTTTTTTTTAATCTGCAAATTTAGTTTTTTTGTTTTGTTTTTTTAGCGGTTAGGTTTAAAGGTCAGGGTAGGGGTTAGGAAAAATAGTAAGGAAGAAATGCTCCAAAACGTTCGTAAATTGCACCGACTGTCAAAAATGACACCGGCCGCTGCAAAGTTGCAACGGCTACGTCATTGCATAGCGACGTTGCAGAATTCATGACGCGAACGAATGCGCTAGGCATGTGAACGCCTACTGGGCGGTTACGATCAAGTTTTGTCTTTCAGGGGACAGTCAAGAGTCCATGCCTTCGCCACCGCTGTGGGGGTGACCGAGGCAGGAGCTTGGGATTCCAACGATTAAATTGAGCAATTCAATGTAAAATGAGAACTACAATACAACTGTGGCATGTGTGCACACCAATCGAAGAATGTACCTGTCTGGTCCCTAGTAGGTCCATAATAACCCAATTATTTCAATTTGACATGTCTCCAAACATGTCATGAAAGTGGAAATGCACTGTAAAAACAACTACACTACCTCTAAGTCCAATCCATACTTTTCCTTTATTTTCATTAAATACTGGCATTGACAAACATAAATGGATACAATTAACAGAGGTTATGGTAAATAATGAAATATTGGTACAATCTGTCAGCCAAATATAGTCATTATGATTTGTGATTGTTGAGTTGGAAACAAGGGTACCACCAAAATCTGTAATCCGTGGACCGGTTACCATTGAGAGGTATCGATGGTTTGATTTGACGCCTCTACTGTTGACCGGTGTAGGTTTACTCATTCTATTGCAGAGCCAAAAGGTTTTCAAACGTGCACTTCAAATCAAGCAAGTGCAGCCATTAATAATTTCTATTTATTTTAAATCACAATATCTCACTTTCACATGTGAGTATATGGTGAATACTTGCCACTGCTGCCTCTGTCATTCTCGTTAGTGTTGCATAGTTTATTGTTGCACTATTCTCATTAGCGCTGTTTACATGGTACCAAAAAGCCTAAATATAATGCGCTTATAGGTGGATCCACTTAAGTGCTCATGTATACACCTCCAGATCTGCTTCACGTGGATCGGAATCGTTTTGAAGCGGAATACATTTATGCCAGTCGGCAGCGATCCCGCACCAATATCACACGCGGATTTGTCGGGTCCGCGATGTGCGACTCTGAGGCCAGACGGTTAAGCTCTCCCAACTAGGAGTTGCTCGGCGGCGACGAGCTGGCGCCCGCCCTCCCATCCGTGACGCACCACCCGGGTTCTGGCCCGAGGCCTGGTACACTACCGAGGAGCGAAGGGGCGAGGGGGACAGGCGCAGGATCACCGCCCTCCTGTGATAGGCTATGCCATCAGGTGGCGTGCGACGGGACACCGGCCTGACAATGGGGATCCGCGAACCCAGGGGGCACTACCTGCTGCAACAAAAAAGCAGTTTATTCCGATCCAAAATACTCCGATTGGAAAGTGTCCATGTATACAGGTGAAGCGGATTATATTTGATACACCTACATTTATTCAGATCCAAAAAAAAGTGTCCATGTAAACGAGGCTAACGGCCAGTGCCACCCATTATGTCTCAAATTCCGAACGTGACACAAAAATAATCACAGAACACAGACCACATTACATCGATCCATACTTTACATCGATGATTGTACACGAGCACTTGCGGCCCTTTTCCACTGTCTCCATTTAGCCCTACTCTACGCGGTCTTTCCACTAGCAAGGGACCATGTGACCAGGCATAGGCGCCGATTTCGTGGGTGCTCTGGAGCCCGAGTGGTAAATCCTGGCATGGGCACCCACGCCGCAAAAACAAAAGTCGGCGCATTTGTGAGCTGGCACTATTTTAGTACCAGGTTCCAAGCAGGTAGAACTATCACGACCCTCCTCATGGGGCGGAGCCACGCGGCCTACTGCAGGCTGGAAGAGGGCGCAGCGGAGCCAGTGGAAAGGCAACACAACCGAGCCCAGTAGGGCTGTCTCCATGGGGTGTAACTTCTGGTAGACCGTTTAAAAAGCCAGAGACAGGTGCAGAAAAACGAAAAGAAAACACACCTGGAGGCCAGTTTCCATCAAAAAGGAGCTAGTGCGCCCCTCGGTGGAGGAACAGTCCCTCGCTCACAAGTGCTCAAAGTTCATGGGACAGGACGTGACGATGCCCACTGCTTACAAAACCACAATTAAATAATCATATTCATCATCATAATTAAAAAAGTTGAAAGATATGTCGGAGTTCTGCCTCCAGGCTGCGTTGGTCACGGTTGACCGGTTAAAAAAAAATTAACTCCGAGGCGTCCCTGGGTCCCAGGCCTGGTGAGGCCAAACATGTCCTGGGTTTGACGTCAGGATGGTGACCTGGTGAGGCCAGGCGTGTCCTGGGTCCTTTAATCCTGGCAGCGGGAACAGGCCTCGCATCGGCAACTTAACAGGGCCGATCCCATTTCCTCTCTTCGTTCCTTCCTTCCTGTTTGCACTAATTCTGAGAAGCACAGAAAATCTGTCTTTTTTTTTTTTTAGAGGTGGACATGTGCTGGAATTATGATATACAGTGTAAACAGCCAATATTTTAGGCAGATACGAAATTATTCCACTTTCAATTTTGTTTTTTTATTGCTCGACATCTCAGTGTAAAGATGAGTGGAGATTATGCTTCCATAAAGCCATCCCGTTCACGGTGTTGGGTCTGGACCAAGCAAGAGACCCAATCGATGTCATTAGTTTGGTCCGATCAGCGGCCCGTGAAGGTGGAGCTTTGTGCGAGGGGAGACGTGGGGCGGACGCCACTGCCTCAATTCCATTTTCTTTAAAAGAATGCTCCTGCTGCTCCCCGCCTACTGCACTGTGATAACTTGATTTGGATCCTCCCCCTTTCTCTGTTTAATCCAGACCAACGAATGTTGGGTCTGGTTTGCCAGACTAGCTTCCAATCATGCCCAGGTTTGACATGATCAATGAAATATTTTCACCTTATATTCTCCTCTACTGCCCTCTCGTGGAAAATACAAGTCATTGACGATAACAATACTTAATCACAGCAGATCTCTAAACGGTCAGAAAAAGTTGATGCGTCAAATATACCGATCCCAAGGCTGGCCCTGTGGCGCAGAGGCATAGATCGCCCCATGCAGTCTCATTGCTGTGGCTTTAATCACAGCGTACACAGTGCTGTGAGAACGCTTCCCCTCACTGCACACCCGCTCCCACCCACCTTTCACACGAACGCCGTCATTAAAATGAAAGAAATGCCGGAAATATAACTCTGAATAAAAAAATAATAATACCAAGGTGAATGGCAAGTTATACCGTGATATCCATCTTAGGTGGTATGGCCCAGATGTAACGCAGCACTTTTCCGTGTTGAGACTCATTTAAAAAAGAATTGGGACGTTCTCCCGAGGAAGCCAAACAAGATAAGGAACGAGGAGGGGGAAAAATGTTCATCTTCAGTCCAGAGAGATTATGTCCGATATGCTGCTGCTACTAGGACCGCCGGCGCTGCCTGGTGAGCCCAGCATTCCCAGTCCGTCGTGGGCTGTGGACGGGTCGTAGCGCGAGCTCTGGAGACTCTGGCTGGGGCTCTGAAGACTACCGGACAGGCTGTCGAGGAACATTGGAGCCCGGTAGTGCTGAAACATACATACAGATTTAAGGTGTATTCACACCAGGAAAGTCCTTTGGTTAGCCCTCTAGTGCGGACCAAAGAATCCGTGGTTTAATTAAAAGTGAATTGCTATTCACACTGTATTTCTTCAAGAGGACCAAATTATGGAGACCCAGCACACTGTCATATGAACTCTGCTTTTTTCCTATGTCCTCCTAAATATTACTAAATATAAACAGTAATTACCTGCTCACAAATACGTGTTTCTCTTTCAAAAGGCTGCTTTTCTCATCATCAAATTCAAACTGTCATTAAAATAAAAAGTGCCATCCTGTCGTACCACCTGACGACCCTAGAGGGCAATAATGCACCGTAATTAGAGGTCGTCTCTCAGTAGAAACAGAAGCATGTAGTATTCTTTTCATAACAATGTGTAATAGTTTCATTAACTTTCTTTTTGAACTCAGAACTGACCATGGATTTATTTCATTGTGGTTGAAGATACAACAATAATGTTAAACTGTTTAAAAGGTGGCTGCGCCGTATTTCGGTGAGTATTTTCCATCTCCTCGATGCTTCATGTTAAGCGCATCCGCCGACGGTGGTTTGACGGCGATCTCACTTTGTGTCTATGTGTAAAAGAGAGTTTGTCCCTCGCACCCTGGTGCGGCTTTATTCACACATTCACTGAACCGCACTAGAATTTGCTTGGAATGGGTCCGAGACCTAGTCTCTGAAATGATCTGGGTTCGGTTATTCATTATTCATATTATTCGGTCACTCTGCATTTCTCTTTGGGGCAACGACTGCCAAGGAAGAGACCGCCACACCCTTATAAAAATAATAGTTTGTCATTATGCCCGGACTCCAAAGGCTTTGTGCAGAGGTAGGGTATTTAGTAGAATACAATCACCTACCCGGTGATTGTGTTCTGTCATGTGTGTTTCGTAGAAAAGCCGAAAAGGGTATGAGAACCCGCGGAGCTGCTCGACCTGTGGTCTGGGGGTCGCGCTCTATAACAACTGCCACCACACGGCCCCACCCAGATCACAGGTCGAGCAGTGCCGCGGGGTTCTCATACCCTCCGGCTTTTCTACAATATCCCCAATCGCCCTCAACTCTACATCCCGGCTATCGATTCAATCCTGTCACTATCTCTCTCAATAAAGAATGGAAAAACAGCACTTGCGCCCAAAAAAATAACGTTTAAAAAAAGTGTTGCTCTGTATGCGAGTGTGTGTCTGTAGCGGTTACCTGTGTGTCTTGTATCAAGGAGAACAGGTCGAGACCTGCAGAGAAAAACATGCATCAGACCTTAGAAACACCATCATTGATATCATATTAGGGCTGCAACGATTAATCGATTAATCACTGACTAATCGATTATAGAATCAATCTGCAACAAATGTAATAAATCGATAATCGCCAAGAAATTGAATCATTGTGATTTTGCCAGTTTTGTGCCACAGGCAAATTTTATATTAATATATCATATTTGAAGATATAATGCTCATTATTGATGTAAAAGGGTGAATAAGAAGAAAAACATCAAATATAATGACAAAAAAATCTAAATATTACGGTATAAATTGTAATATGTTTGTCTCTGAGAAAGTAACTTGTACATTTGTTGGTTAAGAAGAACCAAATTTAACTAGATTTAGATTAATCTCTTGCAATTGTTGGTCAGTGTTAACATTTTGGGGATTTTCTAAAAGAAAAAACAACCGATTAATCGACGAATCGACTAATCGTTTAAATAATAAGCAACTAATCGATTATTAAAATAATCGTTACTTGCAGCCCTATATCATGAACTAGAGCAGACCTGGGCATTGTACAGCCCGCGGGCCACATACGGTCCTTGGGTTGTCACCCACCGGCCCACCAGACCAGTTGAAAATTACAAAATAAACGTGTGATACAAGTTTAACCTGCGCGTTGCGCCTTTAACATGGCGTCTGTGCAAAGCGGTAGCGCTCAGAATTTTACAGGGCTCCGAACCGGTTCAAGGAACGAAAACGGAAACCGAAAAAAAATGTGTGGAATTTTACGAGGAGCGGAAACAGAAACGGAAAAAGATTTCTTCAACTGTTCCGGAACAGAAACGGAACATTATGAAATCCACCAAACCGGTTAACGTTTTTTTCTGTTCTCTATATATTTGAACAGATCCCATGTCTGGGAGACTATTTCCGGTTCTGCATCCATCCAACTTTCACTGTCAGTCATCAAGCCCCATGCATCTGGGGCTCCATCTTGTGGACAGACGAGGAAGTGAATGTAATGGCATTTTATAACCGGTTTCACGTTAATACAGTTACACTGAAGATTGAAAGTCCACCAAATATATTTTGTATTAACAATATCTAAACGTAACATTGCACAATATTAGGAACTTTAAGAACGAACACATTTTTTGCGTTCCGAACCAGTTCAGGACCGATATTTTGGTGGCGGAACGGTTCAGAGAACTAAAACGTTAAACATAGGCCTGCCTGAACCGTTCGGAACGGAACTTTTTAAAAATGATTTTGTTTTCAAGCCCTGCTCAGAAAGGTGTTGGCTGGCAGAGAATGTCTGTGGTGGGCGTGCACGTGGGTGTGAAGCAAGGTGCATAAAGAGTTGTTAAAGGCGGGGTGACATGCTGAATATGGAATTGTCAAATTTATGATATGCCTCTAAATAAATAAAAAACATTTTAGAATGGTACAAAATCTACCAAAAAATTGTAATAGTCATGTTTGGAGCTAAAATAAAGAAAAATAATAAATTAACAAAATAATCGAATGTATTAGGTTGAAACTGCATTTTTTTTTAAAACGAAGAAGAGCTTCAACGTGCAGCCGCCGCGTAGGCAATCGAGCAAATGTTGCGTGTCTCTCTCTCTCACACACACACACACACACACACGCTCTCTCTCTCTCTCTCTCTCTCTCTCTCTGCTGCAACTTGTAACACATCAGCGGTCTGTGTGACTGGTGACTCCCAGGCCTCGCATCGGTCACGGGAGGGGGGGGGTGGCGACTTCTCCCGTGCTAAAATGTTCGAATCGTTTTCTTTCGCGTGTAACACACAGACACTGGTGCATTTCAATGGCAATGTGGGAGGACCGCAACACGCTTTGTCGTGTAATAGTTACACACAAACACAAAATGTGCACGTACATACGTGCGCGTGTTCTATTTAATGGTTATGTGGCATGTAAATACACCCAACATGCAATATCATCGACTTTTGGTTATTAATTGAAATACTTTGATGCAGTTCCACGCGTATACTGTAGGGGGCGGTAAAGGTTCGTTTTGAATTTTGTGGTCGGTGTGACGTCATACCTACCACAATTTCAAAAGAACCGAAATCTTGGAGGACCTCAAAATGCCCACTTT
>OMKY01224016.1:0-13721 GCA_900302395.1 Bregmaceros cantori
CGACACAATGCGCTGCTGATAAGAGGAATATAAAAAAAAGAAAAAACGGAGCAAGCCGACGACAGTTCATTAAAATCCTGACGGTAAACATTTATGGACGGAAAGGTTTCACTGCCGCAGTGAAATGATGGTGGATTACTGCGGTGGCACAGAGCTTCTAACGGTGGCCATGTCTGTGTACAGGTTATCGCCTCCTTTACCGAGCTGAACCTCGTGAACATGTTACGAACCACCAGGGCTCCGAACCGGTTCAGGGAACGAAAACGAAAACCGGAAACGAACGGAATTTTGCTGAATTTTACGAGGAACGGAAACGGAAACGAAAAAAGATTTCTTCAACTGTTCCGGAACAGAAACGGAACATTATGAAATCCACAAAACCGGTTAAAAACGTTTTTTTCGGTTCTCTATATATTTTAACATTTCCTATGTCGGGGAGTCTATTTCCGTCCACTTTTACTGTCCCCATGCACCTTGGGCTCCATCTTGTGGACAGATGAGGAAGTGAATGTAATGGTGTTTTAAACATGGTTTTCACGTTAATACAGTTGCATTGAAGTCCACCAAATATATTTTGTATAAACTATATCTAAATTTAACATTGCACAATATTAGGAACTTTAAGAACGAACAGAATTTTTGTGTTCCGAACCGGTTCAGGATCAATATTTTGGTGGCGGAACCGCTCCGAGAACGAAAACGTTAAACATAGGCCTGCCTGAACTGTTCGGAACAGAACTTTTTCAAAATAATTTCGTTTTCAAGCCCTGGTAGCGGGTGATACTGGTGGGCAGTGGAATGACGTCAAGTCGCGCAACAGCTATTTCCATTTGGTTCGCCACAGAGTATTCCATTTGGAACAGCACTTCTCTGATTTTCATGGAGTGTGTAGTGCACGAAGTGGAGTGCACTTCGCAAAGTAATGCAAATCGGAACACAGCCTTGGCCTATGACCGGCTAATGAGGCACAGCTGGTGAGCGGTGGGTCCGAGCGTGAATCCGACAGCGGGGGTCAGGTCCAGCTGGTCCTCAGTCACTCCCGGCGCAGGCCGAACGCCGAAGCTCTGGAGCAGCGAGCAGAAGAAGAGGAAGAGTTCCGCCCGCGCCAGACTCTCTCCCAGACACACTCTGCGACCTGTCAGCATCACAACATGTAACGTTACAATACAATGCCTGTGTCCAGACTGCACAATTACAGCCTGGCAGGCCAGAAGCAACGAATCGTCCACGCATCGCACACGATTAGAGCGTTCGTTGGGTTTGGTAAAACCAGGGTCAAAAAACGTGTCAAAAAAGTGTAAATTAAATCTTGTTATCCAGCCACAGGTGGGACAAGCGGCGTGGAGGCGTGGCAACCAAACTCCGCCCACGTCTTGCCTCACCAATACCAAACTCCGCCCACGTCTTGCATTGCCCATACCAAACTCCGCCCACGTCTCGATTTGAATAATTTGATTGGTCAGCCCGTATACAAGCGACGTCTGCCTGATTTGCCCAGACCCAATGTACTGTCTAGTGGCGTGCAATGTGTGGAGGATTTGTTGGTTCTGGCTCGCCAGGCTAGCACTATTAGGCTTGGACAATATAACACAATCATATATCGTGATATTTCATAATATCGTCAGTACCATACACATTATCGGGATTATCGTCAGTAGTTCTTTGGAAGCTTGTGTACAACAACAAGAACAAATCTCGTCATTTTTAATGGTACGTACCGAGGAGTTAATCGCCAGTCAGGAGTGATAATTTACTAGCCCATCATGATTTATATTTTATGCATAATTAAATATTAAACAAAACAAATGTGTGCTGTTTTATTGTCTTGAAAGACGTTTCATAGTAGATTAATAAAGGTTTTTTTTTTACGTCACAAATGTCCTCTCTCAGGCAAACCATTAAGCACTGCTACCATCAAATGGCCATTTTTTAGACAATATTATCGGATATTGTGATATTTTCAATTCACAATATTGTGATAAAATGTGCATAGCGCCCAACACTATGCACAATAGGGGTATGGCGATTTGAAAATTTGTGATGATCGTGGCCCCAAAATTGCGATTGACGAATTGATCGCGTTCACCAACTCATAGATGTTCCATACAATGGTATTAAAACAGCGACCGAGGAGACTCCATAATGCTCCATACTAGAATACTAAAAAGAATACTAAAAATAGCACTTCTAATTATTACATTAATAATTGCATTTCAGTTTTATTTTGTTTATACCCCACAGAGTACATTTTAGGCCTGCCTAAGCTAAGTGAATAGTACTGCCTTTGTATTTTAAGTTTCATTTTATTTAAATGTGTTGTGTGTTTCAATAATCATTGTTCCATTACTGTGCTTAATAATCATTATTTCAATTATGATCCAAATTGTATTTGTAATTCAAGATAGCCAAGTTTTGTTTGGTCCATAACTTCTGATCGGGTGGATGTATTTGCCCCAAATTTTGTTGTTTCCACAATAGTTGTTTGATTTTAAGATAAAGCATATGCATTTAATTTCATATAAAGGATAACATATTCAAGTTGGCTATGTGTGTTATTTGATGACACAAATTAAGTCACAGTTTGGATTCCCTGAAAGAAGCGGTTCTACTGGGGTTTTACTTCTGCTTCCATCGTGTTTCGGGGATATCCCTTTAGCAGTCGGCACCGACTGCATAACTTGTTGATGTTGATGTTGTCAATACGCACCAGCAGAGAAGGGCAGGAAGGCGTCACGTTTCACAAAGCGGCCCTGGGAGTCTAGGAAGTGCTGAGGGTTGAAGGTGGAAGGAGACTCCCATTCATTCTCATCGTGGAGAACTGATGTGAGGAGAGGATAGATGGGAGTACCCTGAGAACACACATACATACATACATACATACATACATACAGAATGTCAAATGTAAATGCAAACGCCACCATGGAGACTCATTGGAGCAACTCAACGAATCCCGTGTTCGTGGGAGGGCAGATTTTAAAGGACACATCGCACCCTGGCACTTCCTTCGGGAAGAAGACTCCAGTCGTTGGGTGCAAGGACAAACAGGCTCAGAAACAGTTTCTTTCCAACGGCAGTGCGGATCATGAACGCTGCAATCAATGAATTACACTGAACCATGTTGCACACACATATTGTTTTTTTACTTGTTCTTATTGTTGTTGTTTTTAACAGCATTTTAACTCTTTTATTGTTTCTATGTTTTTTTGTTGGTGTATCCCTGTTGCCTGTGTTGGCTTTATGAAGGGATCGGGGGGCACTTTTCCATTTTGTTGTTGTGGTTGTTTGAACTGTGACAATGAATAAATATTCAATTCTATTTATTTGCCTCTGCTCCACGGCATTGGAAGCTACAGTTGTCATTATTAGACTATTCTACTAGGGCTGCAGCAATTAATCGACTAATCGTTGACTAATCGATTATAAAATTAATCGGCAACTAATTTAATAATCGATAATCGCCAAGGACTTGAATCATTGTTATTGTCAGCAGATTGGTGTTGAAACTGCCCTCTATTGGTGAAAATATGAAATGGATATAATTGTTGAAAAAACATGAATATGATGAAAACCATCAAAGTGCCAAAGAAAGTGCCTTAATTGTTGGTACATTTGCTGCTTATGAAGGACCTAATTTGACAATATTTCAAGTTGACAAGATGGATTTATGTAATTGTTGCTTGCTGTGAATATTTTGGGATTTTTTTTCCAAGGAAAAAATATCTAACCGATGAATCGACTAATTGTTTTAATAATCGGCAACTAATCGACTGTTAAAAATAATCGTTTGCTGCAGGCCTATATTCTACTACTTAGAGTACCGGTAATTCGATTAACGTTACTTAGCCATATAGTGTCTGAAGTCGCACCGCTGGCGCTGGGCCATGTAGTGAAATGGTGTCATCTCGAGCACGGGAATAGACACTTAGCAGTACACTGGATGACACATTAGCTGTGGCAAAAAAAAAATCACGCAGGCGGCAGAAGAGAACCCATAGCAACACAAAGAAATACAGTGAAGATAATAAGTAAGCTTGGTTGACAACCCAATATGTTTATAAGCTATCACGGAACAGTAAGATCTTCAATGGTAATACTAAATTTGAAATGTTAGTGCACAATCTAGAATCAGTGGAGGTTTCTAATTCTGGTTCTGAAGGAAAAATGAACAGAACAATTGCTTTATCATCAGGAGAAAATAGCTGATTAATCAAGAATTAAACACACACTTTATATTATATCTTATTATTTTTAATTCATTATATTTTTTTGACTGTCATAATATTATTGTTATCATTATTTTTCTACCAGTGCTACTACCCTATTTTTTTTCTACTGTGCTGTTTTGCAGAAAAGCCGGACAGGGGATTTGAACCTGCGGCACTGCTCGACCTATGGTCTGGAGGACGCACTATCTACCCGCTCGGCCACCGTACGCCCCAGCTGTCTCCTTCAACACTGACCAAAATGCCAGCCACCACACACGCCGCACTGTAGTGTGAGTGACCTCCGTATGCTGCTCTTGTGAACTTTTCACATTCCAACAATATCACTTTATATTAAATATTGTAGCTTATTTTATTATTATTGTATTACATTTGACTGCCTATTATTGTTATTTTATATTTTTGACAGTGCACTACTGTCAACTACTCTATTATGCTGTTATTTTTCTTACAGTATTTGTTTCACAGTTACTTTTTTTTTAATGTACCAGGGAGTGAACCAAATATCCAGTTGAATTTCCAGTTGTGTTTTATCCATGACCTGGCAATAAACGTGATTCTGATTCTGATCAAAATAAACTAGTTGCAGTTGGGCAGTTGGACGAAGCGAGTGGCGTTACCTTACATCTGTTGTGATTGCTAATTGCTGGTTATTACTGGAGCGATAAGGTTGCCAGAGTTGGGCAAGTTCACATTCAACATGAACTAGTTCAAATGTCAGGTCAATCCTGGTAAAATGAATTTGTTCATACATTGTTCATAGGTCAATTTGAACTATGAATAGGCGGTTCTCCAAAATTAACTTTTTATTTCTTTTTTTTTTTCGTTCTTTTTTTTTACGTTGCTATCAGCTATAATTTGTCAACAATATTGACAGTGTACAAGCAGAACAAAAGACAATATTTAACTGTTTTAACGTTGTGTAAGATTAGGGGCTGGGTTAGCTTCTCAGAGGTGGATAGAATCAGTGTAGTTTAGAATGTATTTTTTGATTTATTTTCGCTTAGGTTTTTGAAATTTGATATGAACAAATTCTGAACGAAAATACAGCTCCGTCCAATAACCTTAAAAAATAGTGCATTCACAATTATACGTTCATCAAGCATAATTGAACGCCTTATTCACTTTTGCCTAAAATACGACGGAGTTCATGAACCATCGTTCTTTGAACATATGCTGGTACAACACAAAATGTTGCTTTGTGTCCAGGCGCAAAGCGTCCAGACGCGAGGTATGAAAAACAAAACGCCTTCACTTGGGAAGGCGTTTTACTTTAATCGTTTTTGTGCCCCAAAACGTCATTTTAATCTGTTTTTTACACAAAACCCCATGTGTGGATGGGGTCAAAGTAGTGACCTAGTTGTCTTGTCTGCAGAAGTGCAAACATCTTTTACCTCTCTGTTCACACAGATTTACTTGAGTTAATGATTTTCAGGGGGTGCTTGTTTTGGGTCAATTATTGGCATTCTTGTCAGCAAGCAACAAAACCAGACTAGGTTGACAAGGCTAAATTTGCACAAAGCCTCAAGGGTAAGGCTGCTTGTTTAAAAAATAAAATCGGGGGTACGGTAAATTGGTTACTCCAACATTGATGCACTGCAATTATCCTGGAAAATATTAAAATATGATTTACAGATTTAGCGGCGCCATATACAGCTAGCCGGTGGACAGGGTCGGTACTGCACCCACATTTATTCAGGAGTTTGTCAGAAATCAGCATTTTTATTGAGACCCACCCCTGTTCTGGATTCTATTAATAAAGAATGAAACGTGTTGATTTTTTTCTGATGATGAAGGAAAGTATGAAGTTTCCTTTTCTATGTGTCTTGTTGAAGAGGACACTGAACTTAATTTTCTTATAACACTGGCATATTCCTAAGTCAATATCTAGAACTTTCCATCGGTGTATCAGTACTGGCGATAGAGCACCTATATGACATCATATCGGTCAAGACTCTCCTACGAATCTCACCTTCTTGATGAAGTATCCATGGATGGTGGTGTCCTGCGCGGTTTGGTGAGGCACCGAGATCGGCAGGATGCTGGCTAGACGCTGGGTCTCGTGGATCACAGCATCCACAAACGGAAGGTTCTTGCGGTCCTCCAGCCTCACCCTGCGGCTGCCCACCTCCTTGGTCAGCTCGGCATGAACCTGAGCTGGGAGCCGTACATAGGACCACAGGGCGGGAACACCTTACTCCAAATTCAAATCTCTGCACTGGTTCCCTAGCCGTTTCTACTAGATTTCAGATGTGTTAGCAAACTTGCCCTCCGTATTTTGCTGATCTTCTTGTACCATATCAGCTGTTGTGGAACCTGAGGTCCACCGGCACAGGGCACTTAGTAGTTCCACGAGTTAATTCCAAATCACATGAAGAGGCTGCATTCAGCTTCTATGGCCCTCGACTGTGGAATAGTCTACTGGAGGCCCTCAGGGCTGTGGAGACTGTCAATGTTTTAAAAAGAAGCTCTTTGACCTGGTTTATAACTAGGATGTTGCCATCGGTACATCAGCCTACTGTATGTGTGTATATGTTTGTGGGTAGGCATGTGCCCGTTTGCTTATATTGGGAGGCTGTAGGTAATGTTGTACTGTTCAATTGTTCAACTGTTCTGTTTTTGCAAAGCACCTTGTGTTGCTCTGCATGAAAGGTGTTATATGAATAAATTGAGTTTGTGATGGAACATCCAATCCATGGGAAATATCACAGCGCATCATCATGAAGTAGAGGTCCGCAGATCCTTTGCGTTAACGTGATAACTTTTTTGCTGGAATAATGGCGAGATAAAATCTATTAATGAAAATACAAGCATGTCGAGCAATCGACTTCGCTTCCCATCACTGACATTTGTGAAGGTCTGCTTTCGCCCATTCTCTAATCCTCCTTTCATGCTAAACCCTGACAATAAATGAAAAAACTAGGGAAAAGGCGCTTTCGCCGTTTAAAATAAATTTTAAAAAGGTGTGAAATTTTATCCCCGAATCCGGAGCGTAAGGGATGCAAAGGCTTTGCGTGCGCGGCAGCACCAGATCTTTCGTGTTAACATGAACGGGTAAGGTGATCTCTGATCTTTGGGAAATTATCCAATGTGCAAAGGCAAAGCTTGACTGTTAGGGGGCAAAACATGAGACTAATTTCTGCCGTTAGCCTAAAAAATACCTTTAAAATATTTTTCAAAATGTTTTGAAAAAAATGATTTGATGTATAATTTTCAGTGTCCATTTCTTCATGGTGTGCCTTCTCACCTTGAACGTGAGGATACTTGGCCATGAGCAGAAGAGCCCATCTCAGCGTTGTGGACGTGGTGTCGGTGCCGGCAGCAAACAGGTTACCTATGAGGGACACCAGGTTGTCCTCGCTGTAGCGTGAGTCTTCAACACACGAGTTCTGTGTTAACCAAATGGGAAACAACGAGCACAATGTCAACAAACACGGTGCATACAAAGTTGATTCATATTTTAGGTGATTTTTTTACCTTAGGTGCCGAGGACTCATTGGGTCCTGAATCCTGATTGTGCGTTTTTCCATTTCATTTCAGCAGCATTTTGGCAGTGATCATGCTCATGGGTGCATGGGATGCTTTTTCCTTTGAACTTTGACATCACAAAGATGTTAATTTTTTTTTCAAGATTCTCCTCATTGTGTAGATCATTTTGCATTATTTCCAATATGTCAGAGACGGGGCAGTGGTGTCCTTCCATTCAAGGAGGATGTGACGCATGGCTAGCAGCGTGGAGTAGTGTTGCACCGATACCGATATCAGTATCGGACGTACTCGGTATCTGCATCTTTTTTGTGGTATTGGTATCGGCGAGTACCTACACCCAATATCGGACCGATACCATTTTTCCGGCGCAGTACAACGGAAAGTGCCGGAATCTTGTCTAAATCTAGAATATGTAAATTAAATGTTTTTGTGAAAAAATGTAAGTAAAGTAAGTAAAACCTGCTCCCCACAGTGTCTAAAATATCTCATCTGCTTAAATAAAATGGCCTGATAAAAAAATTGCCTTTTTCTCAAAAAGTGGTAAAGTGGAGAAAGGGTTTTTTGCATCTGAACTCTTCAGTTACTACCCTAATATCACCCAAACAATAAAAGGTTATTAATCATAGACTGCATGTACAAAATTACCGCGATAACACTAGTAACTTCTTCCCTATCCTTGGGAAGAAGTTACTACCAACTGCAAATTTTTTCAAACAGTGGTATCGGTATCAGTTGGTATCGGTATCAGTCGATACTGCAGAGCCAGGTACCAAAAAATGGTATCGGTACAACACTAGCGTGGAAAGGTTATGACCAGTTTCATTTTGCCTGGAAGGACTGAGGCCTTCTAAACAAAACTGACCACCCACAGGGTAAAGAAATCGTACACCTTGTTTCACCTCGTCAGACTGCTTGCGTATGAGGAAGGAGTCGATGACGCAGCGTGGCATGTGTGCGTTGAGGTTAGCCTGCAGCTGCTTGATGTACTGACGAATCACGGCAAAGGACTGGTTGGTGTTCCGCATCACAACTTTGCGCATTCGGATCAGCTTCCCCAGCCACGGGAACATGTTGTACAGCTGTCTCCGTAACAGAGAGAAAGAGTAAGGTATTAGAATTGTTTTTCTATTAAGGCAGCGCACTACAAAGCATATATACCCGAGGAATCGTTGACTTTGCTTCCCCCTCACCGAGAAGTTCTGCATGTCTCCTCCGTTACTCCGCCCCTTTCCAGGTAATGCTCAATAAAGCATAAAATGGTCCGAATGGGCAGAAAAAAATACATTAAAAAAAAAGAGATTAAGTTGGCAATTATTTCAATAATCAATTATCATCGATTATTCGGTTGCAGCTCTACTTCAGATTGTAGTTTACCTGAATGGGGGCGGATCCAGCAAGGCGGATGTTCTCGTTAGCTCGGGCCACCATGCTTTGAAACTCAGGGTCGCTGTACTCAAAGCGCTTTCCGTACACCAAGGAACAGATGATGTTGGACACTGCGTAGTTGAGGATCGAGATGTTGTCGAAGGGTTGACCTGGTGAACGTTCAAGTCGGTGAACATCGATAGACCACTCATACAAAGTGCATACATTTGTGTCAGCAGCTCAATGATCTCTTCTCTGAACTCATGTGCTTTCTATTTCAGGTTTTACATGAACAATGCATCCTTTGGGTTGGAACATGGAACAAAGCAAATGTTAGTTAAATTGTTGGTTGCAGCTAGTGGGTACCTCGGTGTTGGCTGATGGCGTCCATGAGGTAGGTACACTCCTCCGATATCTTCTCCTCAGCCACCCTCTTGCCCATGCCAAAGTCTCGGAGGTTGGACAGCGCAAAGCGTCGCATCTCCCTCCAGTTGTCTCCATTTGAGAACAGAATACCTGATGATTGCACGCATTCATATACAAAAGAGGTGTGAGTATGATAGGGCCGTAGCATGGTGATGTCACAGCTTGGCGGCGGCAGACATTTTGGTGGTATCACAGTGGTCAGACGAACAGGCAGAGAGCAATATTTGTATAACATTGTCTGTTTAAAAGTGTTCCATTATTGATTTATCCATGGTAATATGCAATCAATCGACAGCAGATGGCAGTCAAAGTACATCCATTGTATTTGCCCTTATATAATGGACGTGAAGTGGTAAGGTATACCACTTAACCGTACATATACTGTGAACACCATACTTGATACCAGCAAAATGGCTGCCGACGCCAAGCCGTGGTGTCATGTGCAACAGCCCTATTGTCATTGTATGTGTGTGTGTGTGTGTGTATGTGTGTGTGTGTATGAATGTGCATGTTTTACTCACACATATTTAGCATTGAAGAAACCCTGCAAAAGTTTGCTTAAAGGTGGGGTGACATCAAAAATCACGTTTTAAAACACAGCTTGGGCTCATATACACAGTTTGGGCTCATTCCACCATTCCACTCATCACACCCAAGCGTAGGGGTCTGCGTTGGCTGAGTGGTTATGGACACCGCACCTAACGCGACCCCATTCATGTTAGTGGTGCGGTGTCTACAGCAGCATCGCGAGTTCGACTCAGCTCGTCGACTTGTCTGCAATGTCTACCCCCGATCTCTTCAACCCAATTTCCGACTAATCCTACCCAATAAAGATGGAAAAACGGCACTGATGCCGGAAAAATAACTTAAAAAAAAAAAAAAAACTTCACACCCAAGCAACTTCTTCGGTCAGATACAAATTGCAGTTTCAACCTAATAATTCAATTATTTTATTCATGTATTATTTTTTAAATCTATCTTAGCCACAAACTGGCTATTACTTTTTGGGGGGGTTCTACCCTTCTAAAATAGTTTTAATTTTTTTATATGCAAAATATCATATTTTTGACAATTTCATACACACAGGATGCCTTGTTTTTAGTTAGACACTAAAAGTGGCACACTTGTCTCAACGTAATACTTATATATTAAGTAATTCACATTAAATAATGTATATAACACTCAAAAGACATGCTCAGTGAAATTACCCTGGCATCATTATATGAATAAGTTTGCCAGTTTTGCCAGTTTGTGACTTTCGTTTATATGAACATGGCCAGCTCGATTTTGTTGACAAAAAAAGAAGTCATGTTTTTCATTGTTAAGTTTACCAACGATTCGTCCATGTGATTGTTGGTTCTGGCTCGCCAGGCTAGCTTTCACCCATTGTGTGTCGTTGTGGGGGTTAACAGTAATCAGTGTTCAAGAGAATGGGCGGGGCCATAACACTGGTAATGCCGACTGACAACATATATTCAGCACGTTCGAGCAGAGAATGGGCCAAACAAGTAAACGATTAATCGCTGGCAATTAATCGATCATTAAATTAGTTGACGATGATTTCAAAAATCGATTATCGTCGATTAATTGGTTGCAGCTCTAGTACATGATAGTACTATTTTATTTTCCTTTTTTGAGTCCATTCACAGGTTGACAGGCAGCTATTCTTTTTGTTTTTCTTTGGGGGGGGTTTGTTTAGTTTTTTTGCACGTCGCACTGCTCCCATCCCGCCCCAGGCACCTGGGTGGTCAGCCTGTCCCTCGCTCCGCCCATGGGGTGAACTGTGGTAAATATGTACTTATAAAACAGGATGAACCACACAGTGTTTAACGTACCGTGCTGCTTTGCAATGTCCTCAAATATCTGAGGGACAAAGCGTTCGCCAAACACATCGGCATTGTTCACCAGGGCCTCCTTAACAGTCTGATATCCAGCTAGAACCACAACCTTCTGAGGTCCAAGAGACACGGAGAACACCGACCCATACTCCTTGGACAACTGTGGGGAGTAGAAAAAATGTTCAGGGTGTAATTGTCAATATGTCTGATTCAGGTCAGTTAGGGTAAATGTTTTCATGGTATAAATGTGGAGGTATGGAGAGTAGAAAAAATGTTCAAGGTGTAATTGTTGATATGTCTAATTCAGCATAGTGCAAGTTTGGGCCATTTAGGCCTACTTGTTCTCATAATGTTGCCGGTCGGTTGGACAGTAGCTGCGGAGCCCCTCTCCGACATTTTTGGGTATTGATTCAGACATGCGTCGGTCTGTGTCCTGATCTCTCTCTGGCTCTAGCCGGGAAGCTTGTCGCTTTTGCTGGGTGCACCAGGGGAAATCTTAAAATGAATCAAAATGACCAGCATAAGGCTGAATGACAAATCACAATAGTTGGAAACCGCGGTGGGAACACCACAAGGGGCCGCACCGTGGTTAATCCAAAAACCGCATGGAGAAAGGCCATGCGTTTTTAGCGTGATTAGTGCACTTTAAATGTAAACGCCACGAGTTCTCGTCTTTGTCTGCTCGCCGTCTTGAAAGCGAATGTACTGCATTTTGAGGCCTGGAAGGCATACACACACATTGAGCCTGCAGCCTTACTGTAAACATGTCTCTTTAGCTTGTCAGTTGTTAAAAAGTTAGTTGTTTTGTTAGATAGACGTCAGGGGCGATTGCTTTAAGACTGCAAGGGAAGCCCAGCTTCCCCTAACATATCAGAAAAATAAATGGTCAAATTTACTGTGTCTGTTGTGTGTCATTGACTAAATGTGTGCTACAATGCGCTATTTATTATTTATTTTTTATCACTAACTGATAACTTTATTCCCGTTTTGAAATCATTCTCTCCGTAGCGCTCTGTGTCAGCGCTGGTGGAGTGGGTTGTAACGAGCTCAGCTGAGCTGCTGAACACATACAGTGAAATGTATACATGATATGCTTTGACACGCCCCCGGACTGCGCTACGTCAATAGGGCTTCAACGGGAAAGCATGATATGGTACGCTGAACGTAAAACAGACACGTTGAAACGGCACCGCGATTGGTTTAACAGCCGAATTTTGTCCCTGCCCGGACGCCCGGCTTTTGGCATTAACTTACATGGGGGAATTGGGAATGGGCGTGACTTCGTGTCGGGTGGACGCAGATTCTGTTTGATTGATAGCGAATTGAGCGAATCACAGTGTCTCAAGTCTGCAGTTTCTGGCTTTTAGCTGGCCACACTAGAGAGACGAACCCGACTGCTGTGCCGCCACTCGTTGTGATAATAATTCTGCTGGTTGCGCGGTTGTTGCGCAAAGTCATGTTTTGATCACATATCGTTTGCCTCACGGGAGCCAAGGCTCAATCCTCACATTATAGTTAGTCATTCCATCGTGTTATTCCTCGCGTTTGGTCGCTTTGAATCTCTTGATGGTAACGTTCCTTTTCCCTCCTCGTCGGAAGTCATAAATTCCTTCTCGGACTTTAATTCATTCTCTCTTTCTCGCTTTCGCTATTTCATGCTATTGCTAAAATTGCTAGTGTTATTCTATTTGTCCCCAGAACCAAGTTAGTTTGCAGTGGTTATTTTTTATTTCCACAGCTGTTAGTTTTAACTCGTTCCTTTTAACTTAGTTATTTTTAGTTAATTTTCATAAATGTCAGGACAAGCTGCATAATGCCAAAACACGTTTTACTTTTACTGATGAAATTGAAAACAGGTTTTAAACTTCATGTCACATATGCAGAGTACAAAAATTGTATACAATTATTGAAACAAATGGAAATAGAATAAATTGAAGGTAAATGAGGAGTGGTATGTAAGTTTAGTCTGATTATTGCTTTGGGTAAAGTAATGGTTTAAAAAAAATCAAATTAATATAGTTACTCTAACTTAGTTAGTTATTTTTGACTTGCTTCTTCATACACACACTTTGAAATTGATGAGTCGAGGTAAGTGTTCCCAGAGGTGGCATTTCAGAGTGTACTGAAAAGTTATGGTCAGTACTTTGTTTCAGGGAGACTGAGGTAGAGTCCTGCACTCCCGCGGGAGTCCCGCGGGACTCCCGCGGGAATTGCGGGACGCGGGACAAAGATTGAAAGCTCATTGCGGGAGCGGGCGGGACTCAGCGAGAGGGGTGCGGTTGCGGGCGGGACCGAAATTGAGCCGCAGTCCCGCAAGCTAAAAACATTTCGCGGCTTCTCTTCAACGTATTTGGATCGGATACTTAATAGCGTTTGTATC
>OMKY01224018.1:0-12829 GCA_900302395.1 Bregmaceros cantori
ATTGCGTGTTAAACTAGCTAAAACGAGGTTGTGATGATAGTGGGGCGTGATCGTAGTCCAACACGATACATGAAAAGCGTTACAAACTATTTTCAAATGTGTTCCAACTGTGTAAAGTTTGGAGCGACAAGACACAGGACAGCCATGTTTTTAGCCGCCCTCGGCAAAAACAATGGCAAATATTTCCAAATCACATTAATAATGCGCCAATTGCTTAAATAAAGCATAGCTTAACTAATTTTAATAAAAACCCACTGAGATAGATGGATGGGTATTTACTGATTTGAAATTACTTTAATAATTTATATACGTTGAACAATTTGATCCAAAATTGAGAGTGGTGAAACTGCCATCACTCACAAACCCTTCACGCTGTGTGCATGGCTTGCACATACCACAAACCTCTCGTAGAAGAAATTTTAACCTTTTTTTTTTCTTTTGGGAGTGGTATCGGTATCGGTAGTACTCGGTATCGGTGAGTATTGAAATTAAAGTACTCGTACTCGTATCGGTTTTCAAAAAAACGGTATCGGTGCATCCCTAGTTGTAAGCACTTGGATGGCTCTGTATGTCCCTGCTGGTTGTAAACGGACAACAGGACACACAAAAGGTTTGATACAACAGCTTCATACCTTCCACCTCCTCTTCATCACACATGTGTTTGAGGAAAGAGAGTCCTCTGTCCAGTACAGCTTCATCCTCAACCCTAGAAGAAGACAACACGTATTAGCAAGTAAACCACAGTAAGACCAGGGTTGCAAGGAAAGGGGAGTCATAACCTAGCGAGGTTTGTACTTTCAGTAGTGTACACGCAACGAGAGTGAACAGGTAAATGGAATCGAGTATATACAAAGATTGCTTCCACGCCGATTACCGTAGGGCAACCAACTGCTTATATACACTGGTCTAGGGACAGACGTTTCCAGTTAGGGTGGCATTTTCCCCCAGCAGCTATGCTCCTGTTGCATGCTGGGAACTCTCCGCACCCACATCATGTGCTCTCTCTTATCCAATCATATGCATTGTGTGATTCTAATGCAGCAACCTCCTGGTTCGTTTCACACTCGCCACATTCTTCCGCGTTTTTGAATCACACATACCTCCCCCTTTCTGGAAACTCAGACCCCGCCCACCTACTGGCCATAGGATGCCAACCAATTCAGACACATACCAAACTTTACACAGCCAGGTGGCGATATCGAGTACCTATTCAAGGCTCTGTAGGCGTGATCCAGGTCACGGCTCCAATGTAACAAGAGTGAACAGGTAAATGTAAGGGAGTATATACAAAGACAGTGATGGCTTCAACGGTAATAGCCGATTACTGCAGGCAATAGTAGGTACAGACGTTTCCAGTCAGGGTGCCACTTTCTCTCGTTGCATGCTGGGAACTCCCCCTACCCATGTCATGTGCTCTCCCTTACCCAATCATATGCGTTGTGTGATTCTAATGCAGCAACCTCCCGGTTCGTTTCAAACTTGCCACATACAGTAGTGAAGAGCTACAACCGATCAATCAACTATAAATCCATTATTATATTTAATCGCCAGTTGGACATTGACCACTGTTACACTAGGTTTCCACTGCAGAGTGTGTTGTTACCGTCCGTATATGGTCCGTACTGTTGCGGTCCGTATGCCATCCAGTTGGAAAATTGCGGTTTCCATTGTCAACAAATGCTACAGCATGCGGCGCATTGGTATTCGCACGTGAACAAACATAATGCGATAACACCCACTTTACATGCAGTCCGCCCCATTCAACTGTGCGCTACTTGCGCAAACACCATGCATGAAGATGCACGTGGCTACAGAAAACCTATTCTACCACGTGGACCTTTCGAAGCGGCCTTCGGCTCAGGAGATATGTGTGTTTGTGTGCGTGCGTGTGTGTGCGCGCGCGTCTGTCTCACATACACATAGAGGTAACATACACTTTTACTTAAGTCATTTATATGACTACTCTGCGAAGGGTGTACTTGCTGATATGTTCCTCTGCTGATCGCTGGCTGGCATTAGTAGCTCCTGTTGAATGCAAGGTGTGCAAGACGGGCGATTTTGTCTAAAATATAAAATAGTGTTTCTTCTCTGGAAAATCTTGATTTCATATTTCTATTGTTTGTAGTTTATTTTGTCTTAAAATGTGCTGTATAAAAAAAGTTGATTTGAATATCTAAAATAAACGGGGCTCAGTTATCAGCATGCCATCATTTGTTCTCAGTTCACGCCCCAACATTGATTTACGGCTCTGTGTGCTTTCCAAGCAGACTATTAATCATTAATAGTTTGGTTTCAGACGTTCATTTAACGGGTGACAGCAAGTGATAACGGCTGCTGTGCAGTAGCCGACCACATGCTCAGCTAGCATGGTAGCCGTACAGTAACAGTATATAGTAGTATATTAGCAAACTGCTAATTAGCAAATTAGCAATTGTCTTGCATATTTGACCATATGTTTTATTCACCTTATTTAACCACGTGCCATTTACTGCATTTTCTGTGCAAATTAATTTAATTTTCTTAAAAATTGTGTGTGCCATGAAGGCCTCAGCCCTTCCAGACATAATGAAACAAGTCTTTTCTACGCTATTAGTCAGACATCTCATCCTCCTTAACTCCCAGCCTGTATTCCTGTATTATTAACCCGTGGATCCACAAATCTACCCCATTCAGAATCTCATTGACAGAAGTGGTCATCTTTCAAGGCAGACAGGTTCAAGAGTCAAAGTGCATTCTCTTATTTGGACACATGAGGGCCATGGAGTTCCATACACTATGTTTGGGGGAGGGGGGGCGGCGGGAGGTCTGAGTGCACGCACGCATGCACGTGCTTGCGCAAAAGGGAGCATCATATAGCCTGCCTCCATAGCAGACAGTTGTCTGTGTTTGAGTGTGTACACACGTATAGGGCGTGAGCACGTCCGACGTGCATGCGCATGTGACAGCTGTGTGTGTGTGTGTGTGTGTGTAGTGACAGCTTGTGCACTGTTCGCCTGCCATACGTGTGCACATGTATGCTCATGAGCATGTGCACACACACACACACACACAAGACAACCACAACCAGAACGCCAGCCGGAGAGCGGGACGTCCGCTCGACGACAATTGATTGAATGCCGAGTAGCATAAAAACACGTCATTGGGAACGAGGGCTCTCGATGAAAATACGCCAAACACGTCATCTGGGAGCGAGTGCCCAGTCTCTGACATTTTGGAATAGAGACCTCTTTTGCATTAATCTTGAAAAATTAAGGTTCTCATTACATGGCTCTCTTGCCCACAACTATTCTATTCCCACTTCTATTGGAGGCCTATCCTGGATGCTTGAGTCGCCTCTGCAGCCGAACAGATCTGATAACTCTAGTAGGATCTTTCTTCCCACAACCACCACCCCACCGCCTTCCCCTGAAAATCGCTGAAAGTTAACAGCAGGCCTTGAAAGAGGATCGTTCATGAACCGCACATCACACTTGAAGCACTGACAATAGCGAGCTATGGTAACGCAGCCCAGACCGGTACAACGCGACTCGGGGGTTTGTGGTTTCCACACATGGAGAGAGGACACGCCCCCTTTGACTCTCGCTGCACGTCACACCTCTTCAACAAAACACGTCTGCTACGGCTCACAATGAAACCAGTCCATTGTTGGAGGGACAATTAATCATTAGTCATGACGTCACCATTATAACATTATTGTTAAATCGTGATTAAAGGTTATGAACTTATGACTTACTCCAACCATTTGAACTAAATATATTTTAGTAAGAGTATTCTTCCAAAACATTTCAACAAATAGCAGTAGCAATAGCTATAGTAGTATAATAAATACGGTTATTAAATTCAGTTAACAGAAGCAGTAGCTGTAGTAGTATAATACATATGGTTATTAACAGAAGCATTGTATAATAAATAGTTAATGAACTTAGTTAACAGAAGCAGTGGCTGTAGTAGTATCCCAAAAGAGTTAATTGAGTTGAAAGATCAATCGAGGCTAGAAATGTATTGTATAGATTCTTTTGCAGTCGATTAATCAAATAATTGTTTCAGTTCTAATTCTAAACACAAAAATATTTGATGTTTGATCACAACAGCATTAATGTTTCTAGGAAATGTCATTAGCAGTATGCTTTTTCTGTAGTAGCAGAATCCCTTTCAGTTCAATCCATTTGAGCATATTTGCACACTGTGCCAACGATGAATAATCTCTGGTCCCATAGCCAACCCATACTCCATGATGATGATGATGATGAGATATATATATATATATATATATATATATATATATACATACACATCTACATTATACACACACACACACACATTTCTGAGTCAGAATCATTTCGACCCCAAGTTGATATTATTTACATGCTACAGTATATGAAGGCAAAGGTTAAAAATAGTGGCACATTTGAATATTCATTTGAATGTCATTTTAAAACATTAGACATTTGAATCTCCTTTGGAGGGTGAACTTGACAGCCGTGCATCAGCGCTGAGGTCACAGCCATTAAGGTCCATTCAACATGTGCTTGTATGTCTAAATGGCCAGGGCGAGGCCAGGTCGCATGCAGAGTGAGTGATGTTGCAGCAGTTACGGCTAGTGAGACACCGTTTACTGAATTCTCACAGACAGGAAGAGCACTAGAGGAGATGGATGATATACAAGACATGGAATACACAGACACACACAGCCACACAGAACACATAGACGGACGCATACACACACACATATGTATGTACAAGCAAGCATACAAGCATTTACAAGCAGCCACACAGAAACAAAACACAAGTATACAAACATCATGACCAAAACAAACACACACAAATGTACAAACATACGTGGACACACTTAGCCTTATCGTTCCAAGCACACATTATGTATTGTATTTTCAGAAAATACAATACAACATATTACAATGGAAATAACACATTTTAAATTAATGACTTCATTCATTTAATAATGTAAAATAACTGAAGTAATGTCAGAGAAACTTAATTGCTGCACATTTGTTGATAAAAACATAAAGAACCAATATATTTTCAGTATTTTTTTTGTTGGTGGTATTGTTTAAGGAACAGATATTCAGATTAGTAAACTAAACATCTAAAAAGGCAGCAACTAATAGACTATTTAAAAAAAATATATATCACAGCCTAAATTGCCAATTTTTATTAAAATAAAATCATACATAAACAATAACAACAAAAACCCACATCACGCATGCAGCCATGCACACACTTGTTACTGAAGACAGCGAGGGAAGAGCAATATGCAAAACACATCAATAAATTACTTCTGTCAGTTGTACAATTGTGTGTGTGTGTCCCTGGCTGGTTGGCCTGTGAACTAACTGTGTTCAAACGTCAGATTTTTTTTAACACTACTTTTTCTGAGTAGTTTGGTACGAGTGTTAATCAACAGTAGGGCTGCAACGTTTAATCGGTGACAAATCAATTATAAAATGAATCAACGACTAATCAAATAATCGGCAAAGAATTGAATCATTATTGTCAGCAGTTTTGAGCTGATGTTTCCCACATTTATCCGCACAAATTTAATATTCATTCATCATTTCAGAAAATATGAAACATTAAATGTGCATAATTGATTTAAAAAAATACATGAATATGAAGAGATCCATGAAAATATTGCGATATAAGTTACACGTAATAAATCTGCTGTCAGAGGACGTAACTTGATATTTGTAGGTTAAAAAAAAAGCCAAATTTTACTAGATTTCAAGTTGACAGGATTCATTTCTCGTAATAGTCACTTGATGTGAGAATTTGGGGTATTTTTAAAAGGAAAAATTATACAACCGATTAATCAAAAAATCATTTCAATAATCGGCAACTAATCGACTACTAAAAGAATCGTTAGTTGCAGCCCTAATCACAGGTTGGTCGTTTTGGATTCTGACAGAACTGCTTGTGACCCAGACATTATTTCACAATGATTGCCATGCAGTGTAGCGCTACCAGGCTGCTAGGCCCCACTCACTTTTGGGTATTGATTGAAACATGCAACGGACTAGCTGGGAAGCTTGCCGCTTTTGCTGGATGCACCAGAGGGAATCTTACAATGAACCAATACGACATACAATGTCCATTGACTGTGTAAATCGATCACTCGGCAGCAATTTCTTGTTCATTAGATGAGAAAGTCTACAATTTTATGAGAAAGTTTATAATTGATGTTTGAGGTTAATTATCGTTCCAATTTATTTTTCCGGTACACTCATTTTGGGCAGCACGTGGTGCAGTGGTTCGAATCCCAGGACCACTCCAAACAGGTCCTTTATGTGTGGAGCATGTTCTCCCAGTGTCTGTGTGGGTTTCCTCCGGGCACTCGAGTTTCCCCCACCACCGAAAACATGTTCTAGTTCACCTGCTCCATTCAATGCCCCTGGCCAAGGTACTGGCTCAGAATCTAGAGATGGCCCCCGGTCGCAGCGCAAGCGGCTACCCACCGCTCCTCAGGAATGGGTTAAATGCGGAGGATGAATTTCACTGTGCATGTTTGTATGTGTGACTGAATAAAGTAAGTTTGTTTTTTTATTGCAAGCATTGGTGTGAAAGGGGGCTGAGAGAGTAGGGACTAACAAACATGCTGCATATGACCGTGAGGGAAAGCAATATCATGGCGCTGTGTGTGCTGTGATCTAAGCCACAGCAACAAGAAGGTGTGGGGCCAGCCGCGATCATTCCAAATTTAGAAGGAAGAATTAACAGATGACTGAATTAACAGTGGTTGATTAATTGAAGATAAGAATTGTTTAGTTGAAGGACTTGGGGCGACTGTATCCACTGTATAGCCTGGATACAAAAAGGCTGAATATAAGAATATCTCCCCCCCCTCCAAAAAAAAAAACTGTAAAAATGAAGATTTCTCTTTTTTTAAGTTATTTTTTCCGGCGTCAGTGCCGTTTTTCCATCTTTATTGGATAGGATTAGTCGGAAACTGGGTTGAAGAGATCGGGGGTAGACATTGCAGACAAGTCGACGAGCGTAGTCGAACTCGCGACACTGCGGTAGACACAGCACCACTAACATGAATGGGGTCGCGTTAGGTGCGGTGTCCATAACCACTCGGCCAACGCGGACCCCCCAAGATTTCTCATTTTAAAAACACATAGTAATTCCAATCTAATTTTGAGGGAAGATTGACCCATGTCGAAGTGAGAATAAGGACATACTTCAGGTGCTTCCCAGCAGGCCTGCAGGTAACTGCAGAGTCAGCGTCAACGCCAGGTTTGTGTTGGCTACGGAACGGGTTCGCTGGCCTCTCCAAAACTGATGACTCTGGGACTGACATAGGGGTGGACTGTGTAGTCCACTGGGTCTCCGGTGCCCTGTCAGCTTCTGCTTTGGAAAATATGCCAACTCATCTACAGTGATGAAAATTACTAATGGATGACTTGACCTATAGCATTTAAAAATCAAGTTCATTTAGAATGATGCACTGACTGATATATTTTGTATAAAAACTATATCTAAACTTAACACATATAAGGAACTTTAAGAACGAACAAAATGTTTGTGTTCCGAACCAGTTCAGGAACAATATTCTGGTGGCGGAACGGTTCAGAGAACGAAAACATTAAATGTAGACCTGCCTTAAAACAATTTAGTTTTCAAGCTCTGGGAGAGACAATATTAGCGGATAACGTGATATTTTGAATTCACAAAATTGTGATGTAAAATTGTGGATATCGCCCAACCCTAACTGTTCACATTTCCAAGACAGGTTGCATGTGACAATGACGTGTGGACGTGCTGCTGGTCAGATATCACTTGCTCCCACTGCACACCACCCCCAGCCCTGTGCACAAGCAAGAAGGCTTGCCCGGTCACCAGCGTCCTGGGGCCGTCCCAGAACATTTGCAACCCGAGCCATCCCTCGGTTTGTCAACATCCACACAGAGATCACAAGGATTACGGGCTCATCCGCAAACTTGACGTCCAGTCAACACGCACAGAAACAGATCACTGTACAGCCCAAACAATTGGGTGAATAATCACGATAGATTAGTCTTTCCTAATTCCAACCCATTCGTCTACAAATCTCAACTGAAAAATCAAGAGCAGCCAAGACTTGCTAAGACAAGCCATAATCAGCTAAATCCAGCTAAAACTAGAAGCACTCAGATTGCAAACCTGTGCCATAGTGGTACAAAACAAATAGTGTTTTAGTGCCAGCAGTTTGTGTGGCAACCCATTATCAATGCAAGTGCTCCTAGAGTAGCGTGATTGCAATTGACGCCACCAGCGAATATGCTCGGCACATACCAACTACATTTCCCAGCAGCCTTTGCGACCCGCAAGTCTGCCGTTAGCCATTCTTCCGTTTGTCATTTCCAACAACTGTACAAAATTTCATCCAGATCCCTGCACAACTTTTTCAGTTATCCTGGGGACAGTCAAACCAACGCTACCAAAAACATAACCTGCATCGCGATGCAGGTAATAAACTTAGCTAATTAGAACCAGATGCCAGAATCTATGTGGTAGGCCTTTGATGGAACATGTGTGTACTTCTGCGAATGCCTGCAAATGTTATTGACATGATGGCCTCGAAGATAAGGGAGGGATAGATGGATAGATGCAGCGCTAGCCAAAGCAAAACTATTGCATTCCCTACACCAGTGGCGGGCAGGCTACAGGGCACCCCGGGCATTTTCCCAGTGGGTTGACGCCCCTAGAGGGCCGGTGATGTTGCTTTTTATTTTTAGTGGTAAAAATCACCGGCGGCGGCCACTATTTCACCCGCCGTCCTTAACACAGTTAACGGTAGGCGCTATTTGGGCCCCCTCTTGTGGTCGCTTGGGCCCACTGAACCCTGGAGGAGGGTACAAGTCTTTACACTAAAACGTAACCTTTTCCTCTCGGCCAGAGCGTTTGTACATTTATAAGACATAAGTTATGTCAATTTCACGTCAGATGCGCTCCGCTAAGTCCGGTCTAAGTCAAAAATACCCTGGTCGATTTCTCCTCCCAGTCCAGGCCTGCCTACACAGATGAATTGAGATGGTGTCAGAGTATGTAACTTAATTGTTGTACATTTGTTGGTAAAGAAGAACCAAATGAGTGGATTTTGTGAGTTGACAACATTCATTGTTGCTCGCTGTAAAGCTACCGACGAGTCAACAAATAGACTAAGTAATCGACCACTAAATGGACTCATGTATCTGCAGGCCTATATGACCCAGGTCTTAGAACACTGGGTTAAACAAACACGTGGAGGAAGTGATGTACACGCACATCCTTCCTGCCATGAGCTGCACCAACACCAACACACGCCCTACACCTGAACAGAGCGGTGGCCCCGTGGCGCAGGAGGTTGGAGTACTGCTCCAAACAAGCCACATTCAGTTTTTTGTCCGAAATTCCCTATGTAGTGCACTAAATGGGGGCATGCCATTTTGTAGGGGTGTCCAAATTCTCCATGTACCCTATATCAGTGCACTCAAACTAAGTATCCCACAAGTAGTGAACATCAATATAACCCAGAGTAGGGCTGCAACTAGTGATTATTTTAATAGTCGATTAGTTGATTAATCAGTTGTATAATTTTTCCTTATAAAAATACTCCAAATTCTCACAGCAAGCGACCATTACGAGAATTGAATCCTGATAACTTGAAATCTAGTCAAATTTGGCTCTTTTTTTTACCATCTAATGTACAACGATTTACATCCTTTGACAAAGGTCAAACGTGTCATTTAAACCGTAATATTTTCATGGTTTTCTTCATATTCATGTATTTTTTATTAATTATGCCCATTTAATGTTTCATAATTTATGAAATTATGAATGAATATCAAATTTGTGTCATCAGCTCAAAACTGCTGACAATTTAATTTGATTATTAGATTAGTTGTTGATGAATTTTATAATCGACTGGTCACCAATTAAAATCGACTAATAATTGCACCCCTAACCTAGACAAAGCAATATAATCCCTAATGCATTGCGAGGCGTTTTCAAAATGACCTAAATTTTAAAAACATGGCACGGCGGGACTAAATAGCGACCCACCACGGCAAATAGTTAGAAATGCAACTACTTGTGACTTTTTGTGATGATTGTTGAATTTTATAATTTTATATATATATTATAATACTTTTGAACACAGCCATAGTCTTGTTCCATTGACATTTATCCAAGTCAAATTGAAGTACTTTTTCACCTAAATGTTGCCTGCAAAAGTGCATCAATCAGTTTTATTGCAATTAAATCACATTAATTTTTAAATTTGTCTCTTTAGTGGGACAGCATCATTTAAAAGGATGGTGGTAACTTGCAGTGAGCTATTCCACACCCAAATGTTCTAGTGCAGATCTGTGACTCCACAAACGCATGATGAAATCATCTGCGTAATCCATTCCATTTACTCATTTTTGTCGGAGATACAATTGAACGCAGTCATCCCATTGGTCCAGAAGAACATGTGAGGACAGCAAGTAAGTAACCAAGTCACATTTTCAAAATGTCTGCCCACTGTAATCAGCGCGTAAACTCTTCTATATGAATGAATAAATAAGATTCACTCATACTTCAGATACTTCCAGCAAGAGAGAACCAGACTTAAGTACAGCTCAGATCCCAACAAACTGTTCTCACCACCAATAAAAAACGTAAATATGTTGTAAATATATCTTGTGGGATAAATGATGTGATCTAATGATGGAAGGAACCTTCACCCTCAAATATATCCATTACATTCCTGTGCTTTTCCTTTCTGTATTTTATTGTGTATGGTTGAGAATGAGTGTTCACTTTTAACTGTACTTCACCTGTAAGCACTTGGTCTGTTGTGAACAGGACACGAGATGGAAACAAGTATAATCTGCCATGTTTACATATATGAATATGTTCATTAATACGCAATGTCCTGTAAATAAAATTGAACTGAATTTGGACCAGAAACAGGTTATGCAAACACAACCTGAAGCACACACACAAACACACAAACAAACCCAGATGAACACAAACGTGAGCCAGTGTGCACAGCAGACTACATGGTTACATCATCAGCCCAGGAAGGACAACGTGTGTCGTAGCCACCCGCGGGATGAACACGGCTGTCCCGACATGTTCTTCACCTCCAGGAGGAACTAGTTCTCAGCCACCGGTCCATATCGCAAACTTGTTTACAACTCGCTGTTCAAACTCATGATATTTGACTAGCCTGGCGAGCCAGAACCAACGCATCGTCCACACATCGCACATCACTAGACGCTTGCATTGGGGCTGGTAAAACCAGGGTCGGAAAACATAAAAAAACAAAAAAAAAACCTGTCAATCAAAATCGTGTTATCCAGTCACAGCGCAGTAGTGGGACAAGCGGCGTATAGGCGTGACAACCAAACTTGGCCAAGTCTTGCGTAGCCGGTACAAGCTCACCCCACGACTGCACTGATTGGACGATTGATTCCGTACCGACGGCAACCCTGATTTTACCAGACCCAATGAAAAGTATGTAACGATGTTGGTTCTGGCTCGACAGGCTAATATTTATGTGGCGGGAGATGTTATAGATTTGTTTTTTCCAAGTTTCGAATGTTTGTTTTTTAAAGTTATTTCTCCGGCGTCAGCGCCACTTTTCCATCTTTATGGATAGGATTAGTCGGAAACTGGCTTGAAGAGATAGGGGGTAGACATTGCAGACAAGTCGACGAGCGTAGTCAAACTCTCGACACTGCGGACGCTGCGGTAGACAGCGCCACTAACATGAATGGGTCGCGTTAGGTGCGGTGTCCATAACCACTCGGCCAACGCGGACCCCCAATGGTTTTTTTAAGTAAGTAAGTAAGTAAGTGCCATTTTACACCAGGGCTCCGAACCGGTTCAAGGAACGAAAACCGGAAACGAACGGAAATTCATGGAATTTTACAAGGAGCGGAAACGGAAACGAAAAGAGATGTATTCAAATGTTCCGGAACAGAAACGGAACATTATGAAATACACAAAACCGGTTAAAAACGTTTTTTTCTGTTCTCTATATATTTGAACATATCCTATGTCTGGGAGACTATTTCCGGTTGTGCATCCATTCAACTTTCACTGTCAGCAAGCCTCATGCATCTGGGGCTCCATCTTGGGGACAGACTAGGAAGTGAATGTAATGGCGTTAATACAGTTACGCTGAAGTTTGAAAGTGCACCAAATATATTTTGTATAAACTATATCTAAACTTAAACTTGCACAATATAAGGAACTTTAAGAACGAACGAAATTTTTATGTTCCGAACCGGTTCAGGATCGATATTTTGGTGACGGAACGGTTCCGAGAACGAAAACGTTAAACAGAGACCTGCCTGAACCGTTCGGAACGGAACGTTTCAAAAATAATTCCGTTTTCAAGCCCTGGCTGCAGCTGTCGAATATTTCAGTAATTGATTATTCTAACAAGATGTTTTGATTGAAATTGATTATTCAAATCGATAGTTTTATAGCAATTATGAATGTACAGATATTTCACGGAATAATTAATGACCAAGTATTTTTCTTTTTTCATTAACAACCATTTTTATTTCACCTCAAGGATTAAGAGATGTGACTAGCTTCCACAAAAACGGAAAACTGAACAACCTGAAAAGGCACGGTGGCAGAGTGGTTATAGTGTGTGTGTGTCCCAGACCATAGGTCGAACAGTGCCGTGGGTTCTAATCCTCTCTCCAGCTTTTCTGCAATGTCTCCCCCGACTCTTCATCCCAGTTCCCAATTTAACCCTATTTAAAAAGAATGAAAAACGGAGCTTGCGCCCCCAAATATTTCTTGAAACAAATAGTAATAATAATAAAAACTGAAAAACAGACAAATTGCC
>OMKY01224019.1:0-19089 GCA_900302395.1 Bregmaceros cantori
CATACATACACACACACACACACATACACATACACACACACACATACACATACATATACACATACACACATACATATACACACACACACACATACACAGACACATACACACACACACACACACATACACATACATACACACAGACACACACACACACAGACAGAGACACACAGATATATATACACACACACACACACACACACACACATATATACATATATACATATATATATAAATGGATATATGTAAATGGATGTGTGTGTTCTATGAAATGTGAAAGTTTGGTGAAGTCAGAATGATCCAGGGCTCTTACCTGCCTGAGCTCTGAAGCGGCATCGCTCACACACGCAAAAATCTAAACTTGCCCAAGCTGTAGTAATATATTTGTCTCACAATATTTTACACCTCCCAATATACATTGTGATCTACTCAGAGTTTCACAATAAATCGGCACATAGCCATTATGACCTTGCCCAGTTATTAAATTGCAGGTGCCATTTAAGTAAAATTATTTTTGGCAAATAATCGTAGCACCAAAAATCCATAATTATATAATTGCTTTTCTGCTCAGTGCTCACATTATCAATTTTTTCACAGGATAGTCTAATTTTGTTGTTACCGTGTACAGATGTGGATAAGGGTGGAATATGCAAAAAAGTATAGCTACTATTGAATATTACATTACAGATTTAAATTAATTGCCAAAGGAGCCAGTCAGTCTTTGCGCCACAGAGCAAGTCGTCTGTTGTCAATTCCAAGTGGCAAATCCCAGAGTCTGGTCCCTCCCACACACCCACACACACACACACACAGTACAACTTCAAAATGGAAAAATGCTACATACTTCCAGAGATGGGCACTAAGGTGCTGTTCCAGCATAGAGCCAAGTGCTGACCGCAGGTGGTGCAGTCGGCGGTCGAAGGTGTAGAACCCACCAGCACCCAGGGCATGGCTTCCAAATGAGCACACCTGTGGGATTGAGGAGAGTTGGTGCCCATACTCATAACAAAAAGGGACATTGGGATGAATATTAATAATTAAAATCCTTGCATAATTTTGTCAATGAACACTTTAATTATAGAAGTAGTAATTACATTGGATGCTTGAGTGTTTATTCTCGTTTTTGTGAAAACATGCCAATATTTTATTTTAATGTTTGTTATTAATTCTACTTGGTGCCCACCCATGGCCACCGATTTCGAGGGAGAGTTGAGTTTTGTGTTTGTTTCCAGTCTGACCATTATAAAGCACTAAACCAAGTCCTGCTTCTGCCGGCTGTGTCCTTTTGCCGATATTAGTACAATACAACTCGATGTTCCACAGACATGTTTGTCTCCAAGGCACATGATTACACCATAGAAGAGAATGAGCAAGTGGCCAGATAAACTTACCCCTTGGGGGCCAATAGGACTCATTGGATCCTCATTGGGTTCAGGTTAGGGTTTCATTTCATTAGAGCATTTTGACTGTGATCATGCTACTGGTGCGTAGGATGCATTTTCACTGAACATCGCAAAATATGTTATGTTTTTTTTCTTTTAAGATTGCCCGCATTGTGTAGACCATTTTGCACCCCTTACGTGACGATGACTCACCGGGTCCACGTAGTACCTAAGTACAACCTCAAAATGCATCAAGTGAAAAATCACTTTTCTTGTGGGGAAAGGATGCTTTACCGCTATGGGTCTGGGGTGAGTGGGTCTGGATGGGTAGGGCAGTGGGTCATCAGCGGCGTCCCCGTCACTGTCGTCACTAGAGATGGGACCCTGGACTAGTGGGGATGGGGCCCCCAGACTGCCTTCGTCTTGCCGACACTTTGTATCCTCTTCAGGGGCACTCTCTGAGGATGCTCTAGACCGACTGGTGACAGAGGCACAGTGTCCGGCAGAATGGGTGAGATTAGATGAGTTATTGAAATAGCTGAATGTGCACAGTTTATGGTCACGTAGGTGGTTTGCTTAAGTAACACTGGTTAAAACAGGGCATGTTAGTCGATGGTGAACTGTGTAAAGATGCTGCACATAGAGACGGCCCATGTTCATAATAATGGTGCATTAGGAGCACCGCAATTTCTCCTCACATCGTTGGCTTTTCTACGATGTCGACCGCCGATGTCTTGAACCCAGTTCCCCACTAATCCTGCCATTAAAAATAGAGAAACTGCACTTACGCCAATAGGTCATTATCTAGATATGTCTCAACACTTTTTAAATGATGCTCATTTGTTCTCCTACACAGACTACAAAAAGATATCACGCTGTGAGATCTCTCCACCTTAATTTTGTCATTGTGTCGGACTCACCTACTGGGTATCGGATATTATTGGCTATACTATTGCATATCAAATTATCCATGCACTCTTCTGGCTGATGTTCGCCATTCTCCATCTCTGGACAGTTTCAAAAGAAAAGTTCTCACTGGCTTCCCCTAACTAGATAGCTACCTCCCAGTTAATTTTGTGTTTTCATTTTTTGGTTTGGTTATTTGTAAAGCAACCTTCGCTTCATGAATCCAAGTTAATATTATTATTATTCATTGACCATATGAGATGGTAAAGAATTTTGTTGGTGCGATTACCGCTACGGTCTTGGAAAAACTTGACCAAACTCTTCAGGGTGAGTGAATACTGAATAGCATAATTAAATCCTAACATCTTCATCACTCCCGTAGTTTGGCTGACCGTTGAGACCCCAGGAGCAACAGCAACAGGGAGAAGATTAAACATTTATCTTATGGGGCGAGCCGATGACATGACAGCACAGCAAATCGGCTAGAAGTTTGATTCAGTGACCCATTTTAGGAAATACAAATTTCAATTTGTCGGAGCAGCCATCCTTTTTTATCCAATGTGTCATGTGGGGCTACTGCAAAAGAAAAAACTCTTTGCCTGCAATAAGACACTGATCGGGTGATGTAAAGAAAAGGAAGCAACCCATCACTGCATGAAGCGAATTGGTCATGGTAGATTGTGTTTGTAGTAGGGCTGCAATGACTAGTCGATTAATCGATGACTGATCGATTATTAAATGAATCGACAATGCAATAATCGATAATCGCCAAGGAGTTGAATCATTGTAACTTTCAGCAGTTTTTTTGCTGACACCATGATCTATTGGTTAAGACAACTTTGATATGATTCATAATTATTCAACGTTGATACAAAAAAAAACTGAACTGAAGAAAACCATCAAAATATTAGCGTAAAAATTAATTGTAATGAGTTTACCCTAAATTGTAACTAAATTGTTGTACATTTGTTGAATATCATGAACCAAAATTGACTAAATTTAAAGTTGACGAGATTAATTTCTGTATCGCTGTGAATATTTTGGAGATTTCTGAAAGGAAAAATATCCAACCGAGTAGTGCATTGCTTGCTTCAATAATTGGCATCTAATAGACAATTCAAATAATCGTTAGTTGCAGCCGTAGTTAGTTTGTTGTAAAATTATCTTTGGAGGAGCTTCGTACCTAAAGGCGGGGAGGGTAGCAAGAGGCCTCCTGCAGTGCGGGGCCTCAGGGCTAGATGGCAGTGCAGAGGAGACAAGGGGTCCATCCAGCGTCCCCGGGCCCTTCACCTTCGTCTTGAGCTCCGCCACCAGCTGGTCAAAGCCCTTACTGCGGCCTAGGACTTTCCGCCGCTGGTGGATTGAGTGGATCTGTAAATGGCAGCACAAAAATATGTGTTGCCGCACTTTGTATGCTTTCCACGAGTCAATATAATCTGAATAATAGCCAAAAATAAAAACATTCCAAACAACCTCCACTAGAACATTATCTTACTGAAAGTGATGTGTTCTTACTAAAAACAAGTGATTGAAAATTGTTGACATTGTACCATGACAGTGATTTTGGTCCTGTAGATTAAAAGTCATGTCTTGAAAAGGCACCACCCCAGATTACCTAGAAGTAGATGAAGTCCAAAAAAGAAGTTATGATTCATTGATTAACTGAATTTTGATATCCCTAAATTAGATGGAAAGAGGGAAAATTATAAAGCAAACAACAAATAATCGTAATGGCATGGGGCTGGCTCTGTGGCGCAGTTGGGAGACTATTTCCGTCCACTTTCACCGTCAGTCATCATTATCAAGCCCCATGTATCTGGGGCTCCATCTTATGAACAGGCAAGGAAGCGAAAGTAATGGCGTTAATATAGTTGCTTCGAAGTTTGAAAGTCCAGCAAATATATTTTGTATAAAAACTATATCTAAAGTTAACATTGCACAATAAGGAACTTTAAGAACGAACAAAATGTTTGTGTTCCGAGAACGAAAACGTTAAACATAGGCATGCCTGAAACGTTCGGAACGGAACTTTTTAAAAATAATTTAGTTTTCAAGCCCTGGTCTTGAGATCACTTCCCCTCATGGTTATATGCTGCAGGTACGCTAGTCCCCTGCTCTCCCATCCCTCCTTTTCACCAACTCTGGCAATAAAAAAACAGGTCTTGGGTTTTAGTTGCAATGAGGTTTTGATTGGGTTGTAATTGCTCCTTTCGCCCACCCACTAGCTAATGGCATGTCATTCACTAACTGAGGGGCATGTCTTACGTTGCAGGTCAGAAGGCGTGTGCAGACTTTCTTTCGATCTGGGTCAAGAACACCGCAGTGCTTGTCCAGGTCACACTCCCTCCCTGGAGAACACAGAAACACACACAGACATTCTTTAGATCAAGCTGTCAAGCATGCGGCCTGCGGACAATAAAAATAACTGCAACTTTTCTATTGGGGCAGAGCAAGAACCTGGCCATTTCTTAATACTGTGGTCTAAGGGATCATGGGCTGATGACTTGCCATTAACATCCATGTTATCTTGTATATTGCCCATAAGGAAGTTGGGAGTCTGGCAACAAACTCTCCAAGCCTGAGACACAAGCATGCATAACATTAAAAAAAAAAGTAATTTCATTTTCAGACTTAATGTACTAAGACTACTTAGTACATTTTTGGACCAAAGTGAACAAATCTAAAGTAGCATTTTTTTCTGGCACAAGCTCCATTTTATTGACACGGGGAAGACATTGCAGAAAGGTTGATGAGGAAAGGAGAACTCGCGGCACTGCTAGTGGGTGTGAAATAAGTGAGTGTCCGCGGTGTCTTACCAGCTGCGCCACAGAGCCAGCACAAGTCAACGTGCTATTTTTATGTTATCATGTTAGGATTTTATGGTCCTATCCAGCTTGGTAATAGATTTTCCTCAAAGCGGCACTTGCTAAAATGAGTTCGACATCCCTGCTTTAGATAGCCTCACCAAGAAATATGATACACTACTCCCACAAGTGATTTAAGGGGATTCAACAGTTGTCCATTGGCACATACATGGAGAGATCAACTAGCTGTTCCATGCAGGCACTCTGGCTATAGCCTGCTTGTCATCGACAGGCCCTTTGCTGCTGAAAGGAACCAGGGGTAGCAGCTGACATGTAACCCAAGTGCAATGCACAAAGGATTGTTGTAAGGAAAAAAAAATGTTGGTGTCAATTTTTACTGATGATTCATTGCTTCATTTTTCGATTAAAATTGTATCAATTATTAGTGTGAAATATTATTAAAGATTTGCAAGATTAATATTGCATATTAAACTTCTGTTTCGCTGTCCCCACTCATTGCTAACATTTCCATTTTTTTAGTACTGTATTGGCATGGAAAAGCCTACTATTCTATGCTATATTATATTCCAACATATTGGGTTTTCACCCAAGCGTATGCGTCGTCTTTATTGTATTAGGGCCATGACACATGTTAATCGCAGTCACATTAATTGGCGATTATTTTCATAGTAAATTATCATTGATTATTGGCTCTAATTAACACTCAAGAAAATGCCAATAAAGAGCCTCTTCCTTCTGTCCATAGTTGGTCCATAATATCCCCATAGCTTCTAGAGTATTAAGGAATTAAAAACTAATAATATTATCAACAACATTATCACCTCTCTAATTTTTGAAGTTGCCACCTTGTTGATAACTGATCTCAAAAGCCCCGTTTTGCATGGTACTGCAACATATTATCTAGCAGCACTAAGAAAGCCGAAAAAAAGTTAACGATTAATGAATGAAATTAATTAACGTATTTGATGAACACGGTTCATGTCATTTTCATTGCTCAGTTCTAAGTGCCTCTGTACTCACTGGAGGCTCCCTTGTTGTAGGGCCGAGGCACGCGGTGGGATACGGCAGGAGAAGTCCCGGGCTCCTTCTTCTGTCCCGGGGGTGTAGATCGTTCGCCTGGGGAGCCGGAGTGCGGCCAGGGAGGGTCACGGACAGAAGCGGCTGGCGGCGGAGGCGGCGAGCTGCGCGGGGGATCCACCGGAGGTGGAGGCTTGAAGGCCGGCGACTCCACGCGCGCTGTGGCAGCGCTGTGACACGACTTGTCGAGTGGAGAGTATCTGAAGCGACAAATGGCGGTCAGTCTTGTACGGCATCAGTAAGGTCTCCCACAGACACGCTTATCGAGATTATATATTACACACCCCACACACACACTTGTGCTCATTTATGGAATCACGCAATTTATTGCATATAAGGCCCGGGTGCTGAGCGCTACGCGTTAAACATACACACACACAGACACACACCCTATTGGTCACACTGTGCATACGCCCATTATTTAAAAAATAAAATAAAAAGTAGTTAGTCATCGTATACATTTACTCGTTGTGCTCATTTTATGGAATCGGGCAATTTGTTGCATATAAGGCCCGTGCGCTGAGCGTTAATCACACACGTTTAGAGTTATTGTGAATGTGATTTGTGGTTATCTGTCCTGTTTATCTTTGTGCGCCTTATATATATCGCCTTATAGTGTGGGAAATACAGTATATACTAAATTGATTGCACCAAGTGGTCATTTTCATGCAGTTATGCGTTTTTAATCGTTTGTATCAGTAAAATCATGGGTTGTCAATCTACCGTCGAAATAGCATTCGGAATTCTAACGATTTAAATTGAGTAAATCAAATAAAAGACTATTACATTTATTTAAACAGCGCCCAAGACAAAGTGATCAAACTTTGTCTTTCAGTTTCACAATTTGAAGCTGCACTTTTCAACCTTTAATGTAGTTGAAAAATGAAAAAAAATAACACTAATTCTTAGATTTTGGTTTCTGAATTCTCAATTTTATATTCCAATTTACCAAAAACAATACAGTATTTTAAAAATATTTTTGAAGTATAGAGAAAGTGATTTATGATGTGGCCATGTTAAAATCATATAACCCACAATGTGCTGCAATTATTGGATCCTGACGTCTCATGTTCCAAGTTCTTACCGCACTCCATCTTTGGAGCTCTTGGAGTGCCGGTAGTGAGGTGGCGTGGCAGGAGAGGGTGGAGTCGCCCTGGACGACAGCGGCGGAGGTGGAGTAACCCTGGACGCAGTTGGCGGCGCGGCCCCGGACGACGCGTGTGACGGGGAGTGGGTATGGCTGTGCCCGTGGGAGTGACCGTGCCGCGGCCTCTGTGACGGCGGGTGAGTGGGCGCGGCGGGCGAGCGGATGCGTGCGAAGATCTTGTGCCGCCGCTCACAGTGCTTCTCAAAGGCCTGAGGCTTGACCACTTGCCCGCAGTGGCTGCACACCACCAAATAGAAGTCATCGAGGCCCGGACACTGGCCAAAGATGGACATGTCTGCGGAATGGAGTGATCAGGAATAGCATGAGAATCAGAACTTTGGTTGGTTGGCCAGTCTGCGTATTATGCAGGAAAACTTATCTATGCGTGATCCGATTGCATATGACTCGTAAGTCCTGCTAATGCTGTGCTCGCCCTTGGCTACCCAATACCAGGGCTCCGAACCGGTTCAAGGAACGAAAACCGAAAACAAACTGAATTTTACCGAATTTTATGGGGAGCGGAAACGGAAAAAGATTTTCTTCAACAATTCGGGAACAGAAACGGAACATTATGAAATCCACAAAACCGGTTAAAAACTACTAAAAACTTTTTTTTTCTTCGTTCTCTATATATTTGAACATATCCCATGTCTGGGAGAGTCTGCATCTGGGGCTCCATCTTGTGGACAGACGAGGAAGCAAATGTAATGGCATTAATACAGTTACACTGAAGTTTGAAAGCCCACCAAATACATTTTATATAAACTATATATAAACATAACTTTGCATAATATAAGGAACTTTAAGAACGAACAAAACGTTTGTGTTTCGAACTGGTTCAGGACCAATATTTTGGTGGCGGAACGGTTGCGAGAAAGAAAACGTTAAACATAGGCCTCCCTGAATCGTTCGGAATGGAACGTTTTAAAAATAATTTCGTTTTCAAGCCCCGCCCAATACCCAACGCTTTATCAAATGTGATTAGGAAATCGTATGCAAATATGTTCACATGAACTTTTCACTTATCTTGCCAATATGTGCGATGCACGTCAGGGTCTCTGCACGGATGGTGCACACAAATGCATGCATGGAACAGAACAGATACTAAAAGAAAACTGACTTGATTATATCATACATGATGCATCATCATTGAATATATTCCAATACTTAGCATTCACCTATAATTGCATTAACATAAAGCTAGAAAATGTTTTTGAGGCAACACACAAAATGCATAATTAGGGAATGCATAATTAACCCATTCTGTACCAAACATTTTCATGCAATACGCGGCCACGTTTGAACGATTTCCTGTTATTACCCCACTTTGAGACTTGAGACTGAATTTAGCAACAGGAGACTTAATTAGGGCTGTTGCACGTGAAGTCATGGCCTGTCGGCGGCAGACATTTTGCTGGTATTACTTACCACTTCACGTCCATTATACAGGGGCAACAACATATTTTGTCTGCCATCTGCTGGTGATCGACAGCATATCATCATGGATGAATCAATAATAGAACACTTCCAAGCAGACGTTAAGCAAATATAGCCCTCTGCCTGTTCCATCCGACCGCGATACCACCATAATGTCTGCCGCCGCCAGGCCGTGATGTCACCATGAAACAGTCCTATTACTGCGGCAGCAAAATCTGTGCTACTCACCCTCCTTGCTGAGCGACATGGCCTCAGTCGCTTTTCTGCCATTCTTGGTGCACTCTTCAACATCAGGTGCTGGAATACAGGCGTATTTAGACATTACGGACATGAAGTGCCATGTTTTTTGATTCAATGATTTGGTGCAGACTGCAAAAGATTCAACACGGGCCCCTGTGCCCATATTTGTCCGTGGCTTGAAGTTGCTCCAGTGATGAAGACTGGAGGAAGAAAATGGTCACACCTAAAGCCATTGAGCCAATATAGCGCATCAGATTTTTAGGGCAACATGTGTTCAACATCACATGACGTGTCCAAACAGTTGTCGGGTGTGTTGAAGTGTATTCAAGTGGGGCTACATCTGGTTCAGACATCCACCTAATGGGCTCTCGAGTTGTGATGTCAAGATTGAAATTGAACCAGGTAATAACCTAGAGATCTATTTAAGTTACAGGAAGATGTTGCATAGACGTTACACATGATATGCAACATTGGCAGAATATATTGGCATTCTGGTGACAAGTTGTTGATGGCTCTGACGTCAGATTGAGTTTTTGATTGATTGCCAAGCGGATCCATTTATGCAAGAAAATCGGGTTTCTGATGCTTAATTCCATGGCCACGTGTGCAATAAGTAACCTTTGAATAATTCTTAGCACTGCATATATGCATAATGCCGGGTTTCCGTGGACCTTTGAAGGGGACAGGCACACTTTCAGGATGGGGATACGGAGTGGGTACCACTACCAATATATACGCGCAAGACGTGATCTCGCGAGATCAAGTCACCAGCAACCCAAACAAAACAAACCCATTTGGCGGTACATGCACACCGCCAGTGATGTGGAGTCAGAGCACCAATAAAACCTTTATCCGCCATCCATGTGTTTATAAGTGAATGCATTTGTGTCTGGATGGATGCGCGCGGGTCCTCCTGTTAGCCACCATCGGCTAACAGCTAGCCCGAGTTGGGCGCTGCTAGGCTCGGTGAAAGGAGGACAACTTCCCACCGACAGCGCAGCCTTCCTGCCTCTGCAGCCCCAGCAACGCGGTGCTGGTTCCGAAGAGGAGGATGCTGCGAGGCAGGCGGGGGGGTCCACGTGAAATGAACATAGGGGTCCCCCGTGGGAGAGCAACACGTTAGCGGCCGCCGGTCTTTGTTTGGGTCCGCCGGGCAGCGATGCCCGTCGCTCCCCCAGCCACCAGCTCTTCGTCGGGGTTACGGTTTGGGTCGAGGCTCGTCGACGGGCGAGGTGGCTTACCGTCGGCCGACCCCAGGCCATGTCTCTCGGCCCAGGCCGTCCAGCTGTGGCCCGCCAGCTCGTCGAGGCTGGTCGCGCGCCGCTCAGCAGCCGCCATTTTTACTGTCGCTGTTGCGCGTTCACGCGCCGCCGCCATCGTCACTGGGGCGGCGCGCGGAACGTGTGCTTGATGACGTCACGTAGGTCCGCGGGAACGCGCTTCTGTTGACGTCACCCTGTCGTTGGGCGCGCGTGCTCCTTTTATTGCACAACTCCGGCAAACTCGCCTGACCCCGCTGACCTGGCCCCTCACTGTATGCATTCTATGCATTCCTCAAATTACGCAAGTTCCCTAAACGCTGCAACCAGAAGGTACGTGCAACAAATTTTATGTGAACAAATATTGATTTTAAATCTTCAAATGGCACCCAAAATGTCTAAATTACCTATTGTAATTCTCTCAAATTACTTTAGGGCTTTTGACATCAAGGTTTGGTGGCTATTGATTTACCCATGGTAATGTACTAACAATCGCCAGCAGATGGCAGCCTAACTATGTCCATTGTATTTGCCACTGTATAATGGACATGAAGTGGTATGGTATACATACACCACTTAACCGTACGTATACCTCACTGTACCCGACAACACCAAAATGTCTGCCGCTGCCAAGCGTCACAAGCAATACATTCTTCACACCGTTACAGCACATTATTTCAGTTAAATCATTTTGAAGTTTGATTATACAGTGTTCTTCCAGTATCTTAGTCCTTTGCAGTTGGGCTTGGGCACCGTTGCAGTTTTGTCGTTACATTTGTCCATAACCAAAAGAGACGTTTCAAAACAAGGCTAGAGTGAAAACATGTAAACGATTTAAAGGCAGTCAAAATTTGTAACAGTTTTAAACGCAACAGGGATAACAGAAGGGAATTCATAATGACCAGGAAATAAGAGTGAAAATATCACACAGCGGCACACAGATTTTTAATATAAGAATCAAAATGAAAACAGGAAATGACATTCTGCGGCTTCGGGAGGAACCGACCGGTTTACACAGAAAGTTTCCTACAAAGAAGGCACTGGATAGTTGTGTCATTTATACACAGGAAGGCACATATGACATACTTGTCCCCCAGTAAGGCACCAGTCACAGCCCTCCGCAATGTCACGTGGGGCCGTAACGGAGACATTACGTCTAAACATGAAGCTGACTACAAAGAAATTGGTGAAGTGATTAGAACTTAAAATGTGACAAAAGTACATTTTGTGATTGATTATATATATATATATATATATATATATATATATATAATCACTTTTGAATCTGCCCATTATTAATTTCCATTTCTTTAAAATATAACACACAATGCCACTCGTTTTTAGTCCCAATATATACAGACGCAAACATTGGCACATTTAAATAGATCTTGCAACAGAAGAACTAAAGTTAGTACATGAATGTAAGATATTTGTTCCCATATGTGGGCTGTGGAAGGGAGATATGCCTTATGCACCCCCAAAGTATATCAATAGAAAGCGCTAGGCGGCAGAACACCATGTTTTGCCTCAGAAACATGAAAACAATCAACTCTTTAGGTTAGCACGGGGAGCCTATAGGCTCATAAATAGGCACTAGGTTATTTGACCATACAGTTCCAAAATACCACTATAGGGAAATAAATAGGGAACATGATTGCAACCTCCTTGCAAACTAAATTAGACAAAAATCACATACAGAAAATAACAAAATAATCAACAACTCAGGGACATACTTTCAGTAAGAAGATATGAACCCTAACAGAAAATCAGCAAATCCCTAATGATAAGATTAGCACCATGCTCACCCTAATACAATTAACTCAACTAACATTGATTTAGACATTTTAGGAACACGTTGCTAAACCAAACACTGCCCTTTTACCAGTTCTCTAGTAATGCTGCGCACACCAGAACCAAAGAAAGAACATTGTGTGTGATACGCGGCATGAGTGCTTTTTTTTTTGTTGAGTGTACTGGATGATATCAGGTGCAACAGGTGACACTATGGGTCATTTCCAAGGGTGCCAACTACAGGGCATTATTAGGGTGCTTGGTGTGGGACTAGGGTGCAGCAGGTGAGACAAGGGATCAAGGTATGGTCACTAGTAGATTAGGGTGCAAAGGAATAGTATGCTAGATACAGGGCTCCGAACCGGTTCAGGGAACGAAAACAATTTGATTTATTTTCCAAAATGATTTAGGTTTACGGTTAAACTAAGACAAGACGAGAACTAAGGCGTTTCCTCCACTAGAGCCATGTGAAAAGTGAGTAATTTAAGGCTTATAAGAAGAAATGAGGCGAAACAACGTCAAAAACAATCGAGCATGTAAACTGAGCATTTGAGGACTACAAGCAGTGCTTAATTTGAGGGGGAGCAAGGGGGAGCTAGCTCCCCCATCTCTGACATGCGCTCCCCCAGCTGATCTTGAGCTGGGGGAGCTACTCGTCCCCAGCGCTCCGGGACCTCCGGTTTGAAAAATTAAGCGCCGACTACAAGCCAACGTTGTGAGTGAATGACAACAGCGCAGGAAGCTAAAGAAAATACAAAACTAGCTTCAAGCATTGGCTTAACATCCAGTGTTGCTGGCATTGCAAGATATATCCAAGTATAAAGCCAATGGAATACTTTCACAGACATTTAACATCAAAATTGTATAACACCTCAAAATGTGTGCATACCAAGCAGGACTAATAACATGCGCCATATTGCAGCCAATGCATCAGAACTTCCATGGTCTGGGAAAAACACAGCCAGGTAATGATTGAATAATCCAGATTCCAGATTGTATTTTATTTTGAAATAAATACAATATGTTTTTATTTCGGGGTTTCAGACTAAAAATTAAATAATTTATGGTATACCTTTAAAGCCTGCAGCAAAGATAATTCTAAGCTACATTAATCCACATTGGCACGTTTAAATCCCAGACAAAGTACAAAAACATAAAAAAGAAAATACAAAAATTGTATGTAATTGCATGAGTTTTCAATCTGCTATAAGCTACGTTGAGGAAGTGGCAACTGGCTCACATGCTTCATTTGTAGTGTTTTGGTTTGAGTGATCACAGATAGCGGTTCGGACTTAACATGCTACCCAATAACGCGCACACACACACACACGTTTCTGTTTGCAATACCCATAATGATGAACTCTTGAACAAGTGATTATTCTGACAAATGGGGTGTCTGACCAATAATGTTTGTCACAACAGACTCAAATGTCTTTTTATGTCAGGTAGTTTGACGTCAAACAATTAAAAAATGTGGTTGCTGGGGCATCATCAACCAAGCGAAACAGAAATTGGGACTTACAATTCCACTTAACAAACTGCCAAGCCCAGCTTTCCTTTAGCTTCAGTGATAAAAGTATATTCCAAATCAGGTTAGTCCCAACTAGAAGCAAGAGTGTTAAACTGCCAGAGTATTATGTTAGAGTTGGGTTCTACGCAATCACATGCGGTTGATCACATCCAATACCGATGAACGCCTCTCAATGTCCCTTAGTCACTAACAATCCAATCCATGAAATGAAACCTTCAGATGGGTGTGTTCCATGTCCAGTATAACCATCCTCCAGAACGACTATAGCCACTCCCGAGGATACATTCGATGGTTAGAGTTTGTTGAGGCATTTTATATCGTGGCAACTTCTTCTGTCACTCACAATCTTAACTTTTCAAAAGTTTCCTAACATTTTGCGTTTGCGTAAGAAATGTAAAAAAATGATGATGGCAAAGGCGCTTCATCGGATCTTTTCATCGCATGTGGTGGTGTGTTTTGTTCCCTCATACAAGTCAGATCTTCAACGTGTTGCCAAAATAGCCTATCGAGAAAAACAAAAAGTATAGTAGCTATTTTAAATGGCCAGCTAGCCAGCTGGCAATTATACAATAAAGACAATATGGGATGCTGCACAACGGCAAACGAAACAACAACAAAAGTGAATGCCTGTTCATTGGTGTCTGTCAGTGAACCCCGAACTTACACAATTTATCAATTTATTAGTGGAACCACAGCTAATTCCTGTGGCCGGTTTTGGCACAGGGTCACAGCAATCATTAAGCATGATTTAAAAGAACAGTTTGGTTGATTTTAACAAACCAAGGCACAGGGTGACAGTGCTTAGACTACTTAACTATGACCTTAACGTGGTCAATAAAAATATACAGGGTTTCTGTAGTAATAGTTTATATGGCTTTTAAGTGTTTCATAATAGGTACATATTTGTGTGTATTAGTATAAATCTAATGGGTGTTTGCTGGTGAGAGAGGATGTGCGTGTGTATGTGTGTTCCGTCATGGAGCCATTATAGAAACTGTCGAAAACACAGCCGTTCCCTTGCATGGAACCTGATCGGAACAGCCAACACTTGGATACTACTGAACGGTATGTATCCAGTAGAAATTATAACATGACGCAAAAAAAGATGTATTGTGTATGAAAAGAGCTATGCCCAACATTTCCCTTTTCACTCACAGGCCTCAACATGTTTGCATATCTGACATATGAGCATCATGTCTCAGAATCCTAAAATGGCCCCATGGCGTTTAGCGGGTGTTAACGTTGATGGGGCGCTGTGCTTTAGGGTCCGGGCAGACCGCCCTCCTGTGGTGGCGGAGTATTGGAGTCCTTGTGGAAGGGAGTGTCCTTGTAGATGAACCAACAGTTACCTGCCCACAGGATGAGGTTGAGAAACCCGAACATCTGTGGCAGGGAGAGGAGAAATCAAAAAGTAATAAAAATGTAACAATTTCAGTGCCACAGACTTCCCGACGTCCTAGAGAAAACATCCTTACTGACAAAGACATCAAAAGATATTTTTAGAATGTAATAAACAATTTCTTATTTTCTTAAAAAGTACAGATCCTCTGCTTTACATCATTTTTGCCATACAGCCATCTGAGAAATTTTGCCAATGTGTCAATACCAATGACAGGTTCTATGAACTGGCTTGGGACTAAACAAATTCAAATGTATGTTTAATATATGTTAACACATAATCTGAAACAATTCATAATCATTTTCATTCCATCAAAAACAATAAAAATACAATATATTGGTATTGGTTGGAAATCGGTCTGCCGACTCCAAAACAGTTTATCAGTAGTGGGCCAAAGGGGGATGGCATCAAAGAAGCTCAAATAGACAAAAGTGTGGCAAATGCAATGCAAGATGAAGAGGAAGGCCACAGACTGATTAAAACCATCAAAAATATTAGCGTATGGGGCGCGGTGGCAGAGTGGTTAGAGAGCGCGGCCATGGCCACAGGTCGAGCAGCACCGCGGGTTCGCGTACCCTCCCCCGCTTTTCTGCAATGTCTCTCCCTGACTCTTCATCCCAGTTCCACTTCATCCAATATAATCCTGTCCCACTCTCTCTCAAGAATGAAAAACTGTGCTTGCGCCCAAAAATAACTTATATAAAATAAAGAATAAGTATAGCTGTTTGCTAACGCGCACCAAAATTGACTACATTTGACAAGAATAATTTCTATGTCACTGGGAATATTTTTGGGGGGATTTTTTTTTTTAAAGGAAAAATGGTTAACCGATAAATCGACAAACCGTTTCTATAAATCGGCAACTAATCAACTATTAAAATAATCTTTTAGTGTCCCTTGCCGGGTCGCGATAAGACATTGCAGATCCAAACCGGTCCTTGGCAGAAAAGGTTGGGGACCCCTACTCTAGAGCAATGTTGTCTGTTAATCGTTGGCAACCATGAGAACTGAGGAGGCTACGCACCACTGAGGCATTCAGGCGGCCCATGTGCGGGGGATCTCCGGGCAAGCAGGGGACAGTCAGGCAGAGTGGCTGCTCGACCAGAGTTTTAGGATCGGTAGCGTACTTGACGTCAGTCAGCCCCTTGCCCCATGCAGACGACGACACCAGCCACAAGAATGCAAATATGGCGGTCACTACCAGATCCTACGGAGGGGTTGGACACATTCATACCATCATCAATTAAAAAAGTTACACACACTAGGGCTGGGTAAAACTAATGAATCTCATTAAAAGGACTTATGGCAAATACACGCACACACACACACACACACAACACAATGTGTGCTCGTGGCAAAGTGTGTTTTGCTGCTGCAACAGGGGTGCAACGATTAATCGATGACTAATCGATTATGAAATTAATCGACAACTAATGCAATGATTGGTAATCGCCAAGGAATTGGATCATTGTAATTGTCAGCAATTTTTTGCTGACACCACCACCCATTGGTCAACACAAATTTGATATTCCCTAATAATTTCAAAATATGATTGATAATCAGCATTATTAATATAAATATGAAGAAAAACCATAGAAAATATCAGCGTATAAGTTAATTGTAGTGAGTTTGTGTCTGAGTAAGTAAATCAATTGTTGTATATTTGTTGCCTATTGTGAACCAAAATTGACTACATTTCAACTTGATAAGATTCATTTCTGTGTCATTGTGAATATACTGGGGATTTTTTTAAAAGGAAAAACGGATTAGTCGATGCATCGTTTCAATAATCGGCAACTAATCGACTATTGAAATAATCTTTAGTTACTTGCAACCCTACATTTCAGAATTGGTCCATTTCACCTCTGCAAACCAAGCAGTCTTTGTGACACATGCTCCAGCTGATGGCAAATAAATATGGTAAGACAGCACATTTATAAAATCAAGGATTGCAATTTGAATTTTTCGTTTTGAGTGCCTAGGAAAATGAAACTATGGTTATTGCCTACAACAGCAAATTACATTTCAAAATGTTTTTTCATAGAAAGTAGAGATTGGCAGCTTAACATTACACACTGACATGTTTAGATTAGGGGTGCACCGATCACATTTTTTTTGCTCCCGTTCCGATCCCGATCGCCGGTACCGAGTCCCGATACCAAGTCCCGGTCCCAAGTTCTGATCCTGCAAAAATTGGTAGTACCCAAACTATTTGGCACAATTGTCAATTCCAATAATAGTCAAAGTAAATAAACAGTCATTTGGCTCCCCGACTCATTTACCGATAGTGATGGGGACAAAATCACGAGTCCCGATCCTTGGAAAAAAGTCTGATCGGCCCCCAATCACCGATCTGAGGATCAGATTGGTGCACCTCTAGTTTAGATATATACTGTGTATGGATGGCACTCAAAGGATCTTTATTCATAGGGGCTTTGCACCTGTAACTCGCTCTGCAGACAATGCAAGTGGCACTGCCGTTTTTTCGCAATCCTATGCCCAGTACTCACAATGACAGGTGCGCGGCTGGACTCGCGATAGGTGTTTTGGTACCCGAGGTAAAGCACCAAGGTGGCGGTGCAGTAGAGGAACGCGAACACGCCCACACACACAAAGAACTCCGGCGAGGAGGAGAAGTCTCCCTGAAGGTAGCGGATCTCTCTCACTTCTGTGCTGTTGCATGTTGGCACTTCATAGGGTTTGTCAGTCAGCCTGTACACATAGACCAGGTTACACATTACTGTGCACTTTGTGGCATGGGCGAGGACTCGAGTCAAATGACTTGGACTCGAATCTGACACGAATCACAAAGTTATGATGATTGATGCTTGAAGGAACTTCCAAAAATGTGGACTTGATTGACTCCAGCCATTTGACTGGAAAGACTTGAGATGTAGAAGTCAACTAGAAGCACTCAGAGCAAGGCCAAGGGGTCACTGATGCCAAAACATCTAGACGCTATTATGTTACTCATAGGCTAAAGAAATACACCAAAATGTAATCACTTGTTCCGTTTGTTAGCTCTTGGTGGTACACCGATTATAGATGGGCAAGGTTGCTTTTAAGATTCAAGCATACATGCATGCAAGTACTTGCTATTGATATTATCTGTTAATACACTCCGACAATGTAACCATGAATTCAACTCATTGGTTTCATTCAAGTTTTCACATATAGAGGTAGGGGTGTTCGATCTGACGATCCTAACCCGTCCCACGATCCTAAGCAGTAACGATCTGCCATTATATGTAGATCGTGTGAACCGCGATTCTATTCGATATATTTCTATGCTCCACTACCGCGCCCACTACTGTCACGTCACGCTTCCTCATCCGCTTGCTTAATACAACAACACAACACATGCAGGCTGCAGCGTTCGTCAGAGAGGAGTTGTGTTTGGTTGCAAAGTGATACTTCACGTCCATTATATGGAATTGAGTCAAACTGTGTGTGTGCGCGCCGACGTCTAAAAAGCCGGCGGGGCCATACGAACGCGCAATCGTATTTCACCATTTCAAAACACACGGGATTAACACGGGACTTTTTTGACCGATTAGGAAATGATGCGAATCAGCTTCACGCGAAACCAGCTCATTTCAATTCAACTGTTCCAAGTATCCTGTGCCGCCCGCACGAGTTAAATCAAGCGCTGTTCAAGGCGCGCTCAATGCTCCTATCTGTCTCTCTGCCCGCCCCCCCTTTCTCGCCCTCTGTTCATCTCTCTCTCCGTTCGTCCGTCAGTCTCTCTTTCTCCCTCTCTCTCCGTCTCTCCCCTTCTCCCCCATGTCTATCTCTATCGCGCTCTCTCTCTGTCCGTCTCTGTATGTCTCTCAACCAAATTGTTTTAAAAATATCTAAATGAATAGTAAACGGAAAACTTATATATATATATATATATATATATACATATATACATATATACATATATATATACATATATACATATATACATATATACATATATACATATATACATATATATATATATACATATATACATATATACATATATATATATACATATATACATATATACATATATATATATACATATATACATATATATATACATGTATATATGTATATATGTATATA
>OMKY01224026.1:0-15615 GCA_900302395.1 Bregmaceros cantori
AGGACAGAGGGTGTTGGGGAGAGAGAGAGAGAGAGAGAGAGAGAGAGAGAGAGAGAGAGAGAGAGAGAGAGAGAGAGAGAGAGAGAGAGAGAGAGAGAGAGAGAGAGGGGGGGGGGGGGAGAGAGGGGGGAGAAAGGAGAGAGGGGGGAGAGAGAGAGAGGGATAGAGAGAGAGAGAGAGAGAGAGAGAGAGAGAGAGAGAGAGAGAGAGAGAGAGAGAGAGAGAGAGAGAGAGAGAGAGAGAGAGAGAGAGAGAGTGTGTGTGGGAGAGAGAGAGAGAGAGAGAGAGAGAGAGAGAGAGAGAGAGAGAGAGAGAGAGAGAGAGAGAGAGAGAGAGAGAGAGAGAGAGAGAGAGAGAGAGAAAGATTGTGTGTGGATCAGAGAGAAAGAGAGTATGTAGACGTTCACATGTACTTTGCATGTTGTGCTGTGACCTCGAGTGAGAGAGACAAACCTAGAGAGGGAGATAGAGTATGTACATTGCGTGTTGTGCTGTGTCGTCTGTGCAGGGATGTTCAACGCATATTCAGGAAACAGTTGTGGTGGTGGTTGTTGCCGTTCAACAACTTGGTTGTGAAGGTCGTTGGTACTTGGAGCAGCAGGAACTTCTGCCTCCGGCCCAGCTAACTGTGTTGGGCCAATAAGAGGCTTAATGCGGATGTGACTGGCAGCAATTACCATCTGGCAGCTCGCCCGCCGCGCGGACAATCAACTTATCACCTGGATTGTCTCTTTATGCGCATGCTTAAATTGATTTACTCACCACTATCTTGGACCGAGGATGGAATAAAAAAAAGAAACAAACACAGGTTGCGGTAGTTTGTAATGTATGTACATGTACATGTAGACACAGCAGCCCATGTGATGGATAGCATGGAGAGAGTAAAAGGGCAGATGGTAACATCATTTTAGAAGAACTCAAAGCTGCATGCCAAACAGTCTGCGTCAGAAGAATAATCAGTTCTATTCACTATGTTTGCATAGACAGTGGCTGTGTCCGAAATTGTTCCCTATTCCCTACATAGGGCACTAGAGTCGGCGCCGTTAAACGTATTATAATATATATAATTATAAAATATATAACTATGAAATTCAACAATCATCACAAACAGTCAGAAGAACTTACATTTATTAAGTATTTGCCGTGTTCCGTCGACTCCCGCCATGCAATTTTTTTGTAGTTTAGGTCATTTTTAAAACGTCCCGCAATGCATCATGCCATGGGTTATATTGCTTTGTCTAGGGTACATCGATGCTCACTACTTTTCGCAGTGCATTGTGGGATACTTTGCGTGCACTACATAGGGAGAATTTGGACGCCCCTACAAAATGGTGTGCGCCCCATATAGTGCACTATATAGGCAATATAGTGAACGATTTTGAACACAGCCAGTGGCTTGCTTGCAAAAGTAGGCACACCCCAAAAGACCTAGCCTGGCAAGCCAGAACAAATGAATTGGCCACACATCGCACACAACTACAACGATCATTTGGTCTGGATTAAGAAGGCTCGAAAAAAGTATCAAATCACAGTAGGTGTGACAAGTGGTTGGTTCTGGCTTGCCAGGCTACAGAAGGCCTGCAGCTTTACTTACAGCAAAAGGTGTTTCTAGGGGGTGGCTCTGTGGCACAGTCGGTTAGAGTGCTGCATCCAGCGTCATACAGTCTTTCGCCTCTCGGCAAGGGGAGGAGCACTGCTGACGCTACCAAAGTCACAGGCACCATATGGGTGCGGGTGTCTGACAGTCTGCGCTACAGAGTTATAAACTCCACATTCAATTCAAGATTCTGCTCTTAACCTTCAAATCCATCCACATCCTTAGATTTCCCCCATTACCTATCAGAATTTCTACAAATCTCTACCCCCACCCGGACACTCAGATCGGCCTCAGCCTCATCATTCCTCCAGCCCGTCTCTCCACCATGGGGTCCCGCGCTTTCAGCCGGCCCCCATACTCTGGAACTCACTCCCCCACCATCAGAAACTCAGACTCCAGTCACTTTTATTTGTGTTTCAGTTGCTGTTTTTCACCTGCTTTTAATCTTCTGCGCGGCGACCCTGAGGGTCTTGAGCGGCATCCCGAAATTAAATCTATTAATGTTATTGTTATTATTAAATAATGGTAAAAAGAGGTTTTGAAAAACACATTTTCAATCAATATTCATTGAGACACCATCGCACTACATATGGAAGGATTAATGACAATTTCAAACTCACTTTAGTTAAAAACATTTAAAAATATATAAAATGTATATAAATATATAAAATATAATTTAAAAAATAAACTATATATATATAAACTAATAAAGAAATACATTAATGCAAGCAACTGGATAACACTTTCGCTACTTACTGGTAGCTTGACATAGAAGCATCAGTAAAAAAATGCATTTTATTTGTAGGCGCAGAACATGCCAGTGCATCTTGGCTGTTTTGCCACAAGACGCATATTTGTTTCAGGGCTTACTTAATATCCAGGATCAGAACACCACACATTTCATCTCGTGTTGACACTTTATCTCGTCCTGTCCTTGTTTGTGGATGGATGTTCTGTATTTGTTTGCACGCCCACATGCGAACGTGCACGTTTCCACGGCGCTGACGGCAAGTTCACCATTCGTCAAACTAACATACATCAAAGGCATGCAGGACGCGAGCAGCATAAACCAAATGTGTAGCATAAACAATGGCGGTATCCACCTCTCTTTGGGGATAGACCAGACTGTATATGAAGTAAACGCAGCGTGCGTGACGTCATCCCATTGCTTTCATCAATTTTTTTTGTGCCTGCTGACTGCGCGCTGCCATTGTTGAAAGTACCCGTACTTCCGGTACCAGGACAGATAGAGAGAGCTATACAGTATATGAGAGACACCCCACACGTGTCTTCTTCGCGCCAACGACAGCGCCAGAATGAATGGGGTCCTACGGGAGCTGAAATAAAAAATATTAACGCCATATCTGACGTGTTTGTGAAATTATGACCCCCCTCACACAATGAACCGTTAATTATCCTGACAATATACATTAAAACATCAATTAGAAACGATCCTTAAATAGGTTAAACTGCTAAAATTTGTACATTTCTATTGTAAATCCCATAGGCTCCATGCTTTTGGTAGTCGACTCCGCCCACTCGACTGGCAAAAGCACACGGAAGTCGGCACACCGGCTGAAGCGAATGCAACGTCCATATTTATATACATTCAATGGGATAGACTGTTGTGGGTGGTGAGTGCTGTGTCTTGAATGACACACTTGGGTCATTGTGCCCTGAAATATAGAGCACTAGATTTCAGCGCACCGATTTTTAGTGCATCACCATCACGTTTTAGTGTCTCAAATCAAACCGCTCCGTTTTGCGCATACCTTAAATGACAGCGGCACGTTGTGCACGTGATTGCATCGTTTTGTTTTCGAAGCGCGGGAACGTCTGTAACAGTGTAAAAACATAGAACTTGCATATAAATACAGCCGCTTCCTTGTCTTGCCTTGCCATTATCGCACATTTTGTGACTCACGATGTCCCTCCACATTCACCTGTCTGTTGTATATAGGCGAGTCAATGAGGAAAAAAGAAAAAAAAGAAACGTCATCATCGTTCCATTTTGGTTGCCGTTTAGCGCACCAAGTGTCCATCGGTCGAGCTCGACGTGTTTAGGGCAGCATCTAGGTCACTTTCAGTCCACTGGAAATTGCCCGACAACAAAAGTGGCCTACACACTAAAAATAGTGCAGCAGTTGTCGTAGGTTTTACAGTGGTAACGTTGGTCGTGCCGCTGAAAAAAAAGGAGAGTTGAGAAGTAGTGCAGACTCCCGAGTCCATAGGCATATATTTGAATTACAAAAAAAAACAAAACAAAAAAAAATGCCATGGAGATTAAAGCAGTACATTACCGAGAACAGCATTTTCATCGCCTGCCTCCAGGGGAAAATAAAATGACTCCCTCCTCCCCCACTTTACAGCACAATACAATTATGTGAGGAGAGAACAGACATCTTTGAGGAGTCTCAATTAAGAACATCCATTTCAAGAGAGCCTCTGTGCATTTTCTGGCCCCCCTCTCTCTGGCGCATGGAGATGAGCACAAATCCAATACAGCAGTGGTTCTTAAACTTTCCATACCAGGTAGCACCCGAGTAACTATTCAGTGATCCATGCACCACCATGGTGTCGCATGCACCGGTTTCCTTACCCTCGACCTAGTTTACAGTCATTTGTGTTTACATTTTTAATTTAATTAATGGAGTTTTAACTAAAGAACCTGTGTTTGATCTGAGGATATCCAGGTTACCGGTGGTCCTGATCAACATCGGTGGTCAAGATGTGGACATTGTAGATCACTACAAATACCTCGGTGTACACATAGACAACAAACTGGACTGGACAAAGGATACAGAGACGGCTCCGGTCCTTCAATACAATGGATGTGAAGTGGTAACCCACTTCACCGTACATATACATATACTTCACCGTATGTGCAACTCCGAAAATGTCTGCTGCCCCAAGGCGGTGACCTCACCATGGCCAAGGCCTGTTATATATTTGCGTCTCTCTGGTTCTTTATTTTAAATGTGACACTTGGCACTTAAACAGTTTTTTTGTCACTCTCCATGTTTCAAGAAAGATGATGCAGGCAGTTGCTCTGTGTTGTGTGCAAATGACTGAGTGTTGGTGTTGTTTGCGATGCTAAACGGCTTATTCTGATGCATTGCATTTTTGCGATTTGAAAAACAAATGTACCACTAGTGTTGCGTACCACTAGGCGGGTGGTACGCATGCATGCCACTGCGTGTTTCAACATGTGATCACGTGTGTGACCTTAAGGTCACATGTGACCTTAAGGTCAACCAGAGTTTCTGCAGGAATCTTGTGATATTTAACTATGCATGTTCTGAATACGTGTGGTATTGTTCATGTGTGTATTTTTCTTCTCTGTGATGTTTTGGAGGGACCAGAGTACACATCACACTGGTTTCTGAAACACTTTCTCACGGTTTTGCTCAAATATCATATATCCATTGCCTAAGAGTGGTGGTCATTTATTTAAATGTTTAAAGATATTCATTTACAATTATATCAAATCCAATCTTTGGAGAACCTGGCAAGATGACTTTTGATGATTGGGAAAATGATCCAATGTGTATTCGGCAAACCGTGACTCGTTAGGAAAACATGATAAGACTAGTATATTACGCTTTTAGCAACGACAGAAAGCCACCTATTCCCGTAAAAAAATGAACTAACTAATTTGATGACACTGCCCCCATAAGGCGTCTGAAGATCTTGGGAGCAAACACGGCGACCATGACGTCAAGTCCCTGTGCCGTACCCCGCCGGCTATCAGGCAGGTAGTCTGGACAGGTGATTAATGAGTCTCTCTACAACCAGCTCCTTGAGCCTCTAATAAATGGAGTAGAAACATTGTAAGACCTTTGTTCTTATAAAAAAAGGGGGTAGCAGACATGGCGAGGCTGAAGGAGAGATGGACAGTTATAAACTAGGGGTTGGCAGACAATGTTGTGATGGTGTATTAAAAAGGTGATATCACTAAAAACTGGTCAATCTCATGAAAGCGATGTACGAGGCCATTAGTGTCGGCAGGGAAACGGCACCGGAGGTAAAACAGCAAATCAAACTAAAAGCTTATGAAACTTTTTCTTTTACTATTATTTGCTCCCAAAAACTGGCAGGACCCAAGGTGAGGCCCCAATGGTTCTTGTTAGCTGTGGGGACATTAAACTCCACACACACCGCAGATGTCATAAACAACAATTAGTAGTAAGCACATATTTTTACATGCATTTGCATGACCTTTTCCAGGACAGGGTGAGGAACCGGGCCAGAAACATTGTAGCGGACTCCCACCCAGCACACGGACCAATAGAGTTGTTGCACGGTGATGTCATGGCTTAGCGGCGACCGACATTATGGTGGTATCATCGCAGTCAGACAAACAGGCAGAGAGCAATATTTGCCTGACATTGTCCGTTTTAAAGTCTTCTATTATTGATTTATCCATGGTAATATGCTATCAATCACCAGCAGATGGCAGCCTAGTCTGTTGTATTTACCCCTATAAAATGGATGTGAAGCGATAAGTTAAATCACTTAACCATACATATACTTCACCATACACGATACCACCAAAATGTCTGCCACCGCCGCCGCCGACCCGTGACCTCACGTGCAACAGCCCTTGCTTTTCAACCTTTAGCGCTATATTGAAAGGTTTACATTTACAATGTCATGCTGATGTGTTTAGATGTAATTTAAACAAAATATTTGCTGGACCATACATCAATTCTATGGAAATGTTTGCAGGCTTGGACAGTGCATGGCAGAAAAAAAAATGTTATCTTTGAATTGAACGCAGTACAAAGTGATTCACACGTCATACAATTAACAGTGTTAGAAGCATGTGGTTAACAATGCTGGCATTCTTATCAATATTGACTCGAGTTGTGCCGAGTTCATTCATCTTCATGGGCAGACGCCGGACAGGTCAACACAAATAACATTTAATCTCCTTTACCGCGGTGGCCTCAGTCTATCCTATTACCATCGAATCCCGCGTTATCGTGATGGATAGCTGGGCCACAACCAGGCCTCCGTGATGCCATGTGATTGGCCGCTACATACCTGTTCCCATGGCAACGGTGTTTGTTTTTTTTTGTTGGGATGCATCGTCTCGTCGCGCGTGATTGTTGGCAGTCTAGAAGCATACGGGCAAAGTACTGCGTATAGGCCGCGTTCCAACCGCCAGGCACCAACCATATGCTGCAAAGACGCGTGCGAGAATCACTTGGTGTTCACTTTTCTTTTTAACTTGGGAGTGTGTAATTCACATCAAGAAGCTGACGGCTTGTTTGTACGACATCAATGCAATCTGGTGTTGCTCTAAATTTCTACAATTTATGTGATTGGGAAAATATATTATAAATATATAGTGAAAATTTAAATTTCCTCTTTTCTCCAGTCCTCCGTTAAAGGAGTTCTGTTAACCAATCAAAACAAATCATTAACAATTAATCAAAAACTGTAGGTAATTTTTTCAACTAGGCCGAGATTGAAAGTCTTGATCTCCCTTTTATTCTTTCCTCTCTTCTTTCCAGTCCTCCGTTAAAGGAGTTCTGTAACCAATCCCAAATCACTGGCCTTAACTGGGAAATCAAGGTTGAAAGGAAGTTAGGTAAATATCTGCTATATTCCTTAAATCTAAAAACAAAATCCCTTTTGTGAAGCGCCTTGAGGCAGCTTCGGCTGCGATTTTGGCGCTACATAAAAACCTGTTGAGTATATTAACCTCATTGCTGTATGGTGGTTGGCTAAACAGCTCTCTGTTTAATGTGGTTTTTGATCGACCACATAAAATGCTTGCGTGATGCTTGCTTGGTAATAAACAGAGATCTTCTGATGTACAAAGGGATTGTGCTTCTGTATTTTGAGAGAATGGGGTTCAAAGTGTAACTACACTTACTTTCATTGTCTACCCCTGATCTCGACAACTCGGTTTCCGACTAGCCTGGCGACCCAGAACCAACGAATCGTCCACGCCTTGCATGTGATAAGAACGATCATTGGGTCTGGTAAAACCAGGGTTGAGAAAAAATGTCAAAAAAAGTGTCAATCAAATCATGTTATCCAGTTACAGCGCAGTAGGTGGAGCAAGTGGCGTGAAGCCGTGACACCCAAACTCCGCCCACGAATATACGTCGTCCATATCAAACCATTATTTTCCAACGAATCCGGTCTAATAAAGATGAAAATGGCGCAGACACCAAAAAAAGTAACTAAAAAATGTAAAAAATAACAATAATGTTTTGTTATTATTTGGGCTGCAATGATTAGTCAATTAATCAGTGACTAATCGATTATAAAATTAATCGACAACAAATCTAATAATCGATAATCGGCAAAGAATTTAATCGTGCTGATGTTTCCCCCATTGATCATACAAATTTGATATTCATTCATATTTTTCAAAAATAGGAAACATTAAATGAACATAATTGATAAGAAAATACATGAATATGGAGAAAACCATGAAAATATTAATGTATAAATGACATGTAATGAATCTGTGTCAGAGGAAGTAACTTCATCTTTATAAATGAGTTGGTGAAAAAGTGTCTAATTTGACTAGATTTCAAGTTGACAAGATACATTTTTCGTAATTGTTGCTCCCTGTGAGAATTTGGGGTATTTTTTAAAAGGAAAAATATCCAACCGATTAATCGTTTCAATAATCGGCAACTAATCGACTATCAAAATAATGGTTAGTTGCAGCCCCAGTCGTTATAATGAATTGACAAGCAGCACGTTGTGTGTGGGGGTTTAATGAGCTTTATTGTGGGGTTTGAAAATGTAAAGCAGAATGGTCTTGATACAGACACCAAGGATAACGTCTGAACCATGGCAGATAGCGATGAAGAAAACAGAAAAATGGCCTCGGGTGGCATGACGCAGAGAGCCTGTAAAATTTGTCAAGAAAATAAAAATGATGACATTTGTTGTCGTTCAATATTTTTCACCCAATCGTTTACAAGAACAATTTCTCTTTCCACGTCGCAGGTGTCCTATATAAAGAACACATACTTACTATCACAATTTTAATCAAATTTTTACTCGAAAAGTAGAGATCCTCTTCTATACACAATGAGCTGTTGTGTTAAGATCACTTGTGGATCTTCAAACACAATTTTTTTCCCATTTAATTGACAGGGTTAGACATGAAAATGTGACGAGAGAGATCAGGGGAGTACCTTTCAGAAAGGCTGGCGCAGGGAGGCGACGCTGCGTAGCTGTGAACTAAGCACCATACGTGTGCTGGGCGCGGGTGTCTTTTCGACTGTGCCACAGAGCCATTTTAACACATAAAAAATTGCACCCGTGTAGGCTCTGTGGCGCAGTCGCTAAGAAACCCGCACCCAGCACACGCATGGTGCCTGTGACTTAGTTCCCAGGTACAGGCAGCGCCGCGAGTTCTCCCCGACATTTCTGAGATGAGATGTCTGCCCCGGATCTCTCTCGCCCCACTTTCACAAACATCCCTGTGAAAAATGGCGAAAAAAATAACAAAAATAAAAAAATAAAATAAAATGATTGGCGCTGAAAGAGATTAAAAATAATAACTTAACCAACTTGTCATTCTGGCTGGTGATAAACATGATAAGAGTGAATTAAATGAGGGACACGGAGGACAAAAACAACAACAACTGATTTTTAGTGTGAACACTCGTGCCTCCCAATTGACAAAAAAAACAAAAACGCCATGCTAATTTGGTTGATAAAGTGCTCCGCCACACCAGTGAGTTAGCAGCAGTATAATGCGATATCAACATTCCCTCACAATGCTCTGCACGCACTCATTCAGCATACTCACATTCACGCCTCAACTCATGTGGAACCACGGCAAACAACTCTTTCCCCACTGCAAAAAAATAAAAAATATAAATTGAAAATCAAAAAGTGTTTCTGGATGTCTCAGTAGTCAAAATATACATCACATTTCAGAAAACTAATGTTTTAAAAAACATACTATAGTTAGCGAACTATAGTTAGAAACAAATCATAAAAATATGAAAAATAAGAAAAAAATGTCATGCAAAAACACAATTTACATGTGAAATTATTTTTTTTTCCTCATTTTGAGTCTCTTCAGTGAAATGCACACATCAAGTCTCTCAATGCCAACTATGATGGTGTTATAGTAAATAAACTAAAAAAAGTTGACTGAGCAAGACGTACCCACGTCGTTGGATGATCAATTATATTTTAATACCTGGTGCAACTTGTTTCAAAAAGATGTGCAAATGCTAATAATGGCAACTGCTTGAACAAAATGACCTCAATTTTGTGCCTGTGAGGAGTTAATCACTTCATGAAACACGTTTTACATTACACTGTATAGACAAGTTTACACGCTAAAAACTGGGAACTGACATTTTGAAAATACAGCTTGAATTATTCACTTGGTGAAGTCACATGTACTTCTGGGCCAATGGGATGGCCTCATTCAATCGTAAGACAGACAAAACTGAGTTAATTGAACATGTTGCACATATTATTGAATCATGCATCTGTGGTGCATGGATCTGCACTAGAACATTAGGGTGTGGAATAGCATAGCGCAAGTTATGACCATCCTTTTTAAAATATGCAATAGGTGTGCGTGCTCCCATTAAATAGATCAGTTCAAAAATAAGCATGAACACAGTGACGTAACAGCACCGGAAGTCATATTCAGGGTAACATTTTTACCGGAACTACCCGCCAAACTTGTCTATAATCCCCTTGGATATCACAAAGTAATTTGTAAACTCACTGGTTTTGGTCGCCGGCGTATCCATAGTAATCGTTACCGCAGCTACGGCGGGCGCTGTCTGATCAGTGGAGCTGATGTTTACCACGAGAAAGAGTGGAATGGAATTAATGTGTATCATGTGCGCTCTCTCACTACTTTGAGTTATTTTGTGCACTTGGAGATCATTCAATTTTTTAATTCATAACATTTTTTTTACATTAATCTACATTTTCCACATGAAGTGCATTCACTGTTTGATCTTGAATTAATGGAAGATGACTGTTCATCTGAGATGTGGGAATGGAATGAATCCGCTCACGTATAGAGAGAGAGAGACATTTTACATTTTTATAGATTATAATTTAAATTGGCCAACCACATCTCATCAAACCAAGCCGGCAGTACGGCTCCAGTCTGGTATTTCGTCAGTATGACATCAATATTTATGCCACACGGTGAGCGAAGCAGGGTGGATAATGTGTAATTGGTCAGAGAGTGAACTATAGTATACGGATATAGTGTGCGTTTTGTGTGACAAATTCAGCCACTTCGATCCACTACGATGACTTTACACAGGCTGTGATACAGACTCTAGAAGTGTGTTTACAAACAGAGGGACAAAATGTCAGCCCTATTTTTAGCATGTGAAACTTTCTATAGCCCACAGAAAAATTATATTGATATGGAGACATGAATGTTTGGGCAACGCGTTGGGCAACAGATCTTTTATCCATGATCATTCATTCTGGAAGAAACTTAACACAATTTCTTCATGGTCTGTGCTTTGTGTCAAACTGATATTGTGACATGATGTATTCCTGGCCTAGAAAATGTGAAAGCAACTGTAGGCCATGTTATGAATCGAAAAAGTAAATAAACAAAAAACAAAACATGTTATTGGCACTCAACAACCAGCACAGTAAAAACAAGCTGTATATAAGTTATGATCTGAGTGTCAGACCAAAATAATACAATATGTCTAATTCTTTTTAAATTACATGGTCGCAATTCTCAAAATACCTCAACAGTTTTGACCTGTGGGTTGTCTTGAGAATCTTCTTCAGGAGTGGTGTTCTGTTGGCATGCGTGCAACGTCACAGCTTTATCACTTCCTTGTGGGTGTGGTCGGGGAACCTGCGATCAAAACTGTTGGGGTATTTGAAAAAAAAAAAAAACACACTTAACCTGCCATTTAACTCATTCAGTGTCAGCCCTTTTCAAATTTGGCACGTCCCAGTGCCAGCGCTTTTGTTCAACATGTGTGTGTACCATACACATAAGTAAACTTCAGACTTTCCTTTAAGATAAAAAAAAAAACAACTTTCTACCCATTTGCAATCTTTAGTTATAGTTTCCAGAACATGGGTGGGTAGCACTAAAAGTGCAGAGTTCTGACAAATTCCCAAATAAATGCAGGAGCAGTATCGGTTTTGTCCACCAGGTGGCGGTATACAGCACCTCTATACTACGTCTCATTCGGCCCGATAGGGTGTCTGGCGCTACTGCATGAGTTAAAAAAAAAGGTCAGCATCCCCTCACACAAACCAGGGCAGATTGCACAGTAGCTACGATTCCATGGACACCTGTAGTCGCTGCATTTCAATCACATTTCAATAAGTGAAAATAGAGTTGTGGTTCCCTTTTAAAGAAATGTGTTGCAGCAATCAAATAAAAAATATTTGTTCTAAACCTGTGACAACTGGTGCTGGCTCTGTGCTGCAGTCAGTAAGACACACGCCCGCACCTGTGACTTAGTTCACAGGCACCGTTGCAAGTTCTCCTACACTCGCCGACCTTTCTGCAATGTCTCCACACATATCTTGACCCACTTTCTAAACTAATCGGTCCCTGAATTGGAAAATGGCTCTTGGCTGAAAAAATAACTGGCTGAAAAAAAATGTGTCAACTTGAAGAACAAAAAAAAATACATGATTAATATAATTGTATGTAATACACTGGTGCCTGCGTTTTACTATGTTCCTGTATAATAATAATTGTACTTAGATTAATATTATTAATCTCAACATTGATAATATATGTTAACAGTAGCTAAAATATATTTATATTATATTAACTCTTTCATTGCCTAGAACTTCCTAAGAAGAAAAAGTAAAAATAAAATAAGTAAAAATAAACAAAACAAAACAGGAATTTATAAAAACAATTTTTCCGCCAGAATAGCAATATCTCAAAATTGTAGTTTATTTTTCAAGTAATTTTTTTCCAATTTTATTGATAAGGTTAGTGCGAAAGTAGGATGAGAGAGAAGACCTTGCCGAAATGTCTGCGCGAGGAGGATAACTTGTTATATTAGGTGTATGGCTAATTTTCAATCCTGTTCAAATAGGATTACACAAATTTTCATGGAAATGCAGCTAGTGTGGCTACACTCAAATTGATGTCAGCAATCACCGGGCATCGTGATACAAATATATTTTATGGATTGGTGTGACGGCTGGGAGGAGCAGGCCCTCCGACATTTCGACAACAGACTCTGGGGTCAAAGTGTAGTGATTGCAGACAGTGGGGAGGGCACTGGGGATGGAGTAGTGGGGATGGAGTAGTGAGGATGAAGTGGTCGTTTCCAAAACAGGCAGAAGTTACGCGTGACAGCGCATAAAATCTTCCCGGACGCTCCATCACAGAAACACACCCAGCAACTGGATGATTTCGCTTTGGCAGGTTGCCTTACCAAATTAGGATTTGGCAAGTATATTACAGTCTTAGGTTAACACAAGTTCTTTGATAGTTCAAGTTTCTTCTTCTAGAATACAATATGTAGGTCAATGAGAAGGGAAACTCTAGAGGACCGTTTTCACTGCGCCCGAATCCGGTGATCAAACCGGCCAGGGCATCTACCTCTCCATGTTGGCGAAGCGGTTCCTTCGTTTCCCACGGCTTCAGAGTCCGCGCAGGAACTCCTGCAGCTGCTGCACGACCTCGGTGTCCACCGTCTCCATGAGTGCGGCGAACGCTTGGTCTCCCATCAGCGCCTGCTGGGCCTTCAGCTTCTCGTAGACAAACTGCTGCAGTGACACACAGTGCACCGGGTCTGCCATGGCCAGCTGGAGGCGCCGACGGGAGAGACAAGAGTGGAATTAGTCAAGTCCGACTTCAGTGTGGTGTGCAGCGGGTTTATGACTGTGAGGGGAAGCGATCTCTCACACCGCTGTGTGAGATCGCATAAAAACTTTTATACACATGGTTTAACTATCCATCACAGAGGAAATTATTTTTTGCCGTTTCACCGAGAGAACAAGCAGTGACAAACCGAGGCAGAACATACCAAACAACAACAAGGACCATAACAATAGACGAGTTTAGGTGCGAAACACTGGGGGGAGTAATTTTGCCCCGCGCATCTGCAGGTCACTTCTGGTGCCTATATTATGTATGTATATAACGTATACATACATAGATGTCACTCTGTGACCAGTTACACATCACTCTCCTTGCTTTGTTAACTTTTTTGTATAAATATTGATGAAATACAGTCAAAATCCTACTTGAAGTTACTCAGAGTGGTCACATGTTCTTCTGAACTAATAGGCTGTCTGCTTCTACTAGTTCCTCCAAAAGGAATGAGACAATGGAACGGGTTGAATTGATTATTAAATCATGCGTTTGTGGGTCACAGATCCGCACGATAACATTTGGGTGAGGAAGTTACCACCACAATTTTTAAATAACCCTGTAGGTGTGTGCTCCCACATGCCAAATAGGCATATTGGGAAAACAGCCAAATACACGGCAAGTAAATGAGACCGGAAGTGACGTTCCAAGACCGGAAGTACCCCCTGAACTCGTCTATAGCATGTAAAGAGAACATTCAATATGTTCTGGGACTGCGACGCGTCGGTGAGACACCAGCACCTAGCACTAGGCTTGGGAAATGTACCAATAATTTTGGATATCGCAATATTTCAAAATATCAGTGCCATAAACAATATTGGGATTAACTGTCTTATTTTGTGTACAATAACCATGTCATTGTTAATGGCACATACAGCAGAGACATTTCACTTGGGACTGGTAGTTATAATGTACTAGGCATGAATAAGAAGAATTCAGAATAAAATATAAATGTTTGAAATGATATGGTTATCATTTCGAACACTATTGAACATTGCTGCCATCAAATGGCCAAACTATTAATGAGATTTTTTGTGTGTGACAAAAAATATTGGATATTGTGATGTTTTCAATCGGCAATATTGTGATATGAAAATGCTGATATTGCCCAACCGAACTCAGCACATATATGGTGCCTATGACTTAGTTCACATGTATCACTGCACGTTTCTCAGTCTAGTGGTCTTAGTATGCAGGGCTCTGTAGCATCTTCTCAAGGGAAGGGGGGAATGATGCGTTGCAAGTTCTCCAACCTTTCCGCTATATCAGACCTCCGTCAATCCATGTGCTAACAACCGATCAAAAGCTATTTGCCTGTTGACTGTTTGCCAAGTTGTATTTGTGGATGTCAGCTGGAGAGCTCTGAGACAACACATGGTACTGCCTGGCAGGCGCTGCACACCAGTTGGGATGGTTTGTTTATTCACCATGAACAGAGTCATGTAGCTGGCTGGTGGGCTAACTCTAGGATGGCATAGAACTTGATATGCATGGCCTTCGAGCTAGAAGTTTTATGATTCAAGATTCAGTTTAATTTGCCATATTACATATACATGACAGCAGTACACACCAGGGCTCCGAACTGGTTCAAGGAACGAAAACGAAAACCGAAAACAAATTTATGAGGAGCAGAAACGGAAACGAAAAGAGATTTCTTCAACTGTTCCGGAACAGAAACGGAACATTATGAATTCCACAAAACCGGTTAAAAACGTTTTTTTCTGTTCTCTATATTATAATATATTTTATGTCTGGGAGACCATTTCCGGTTGTGCATCCATCCAACTTAAAAAATAATTTCGTTTTCAAGCCCTGGTACACACACATAGAATTTTAGTTGGGCAAGAAACAACTCTCAAGATCAACAGGTAATGAACAAGATTAACACAAAAGAAAAAAATCAAGCAGGGCTACCCCCTGCATTCAGGGGCATCACTGCACGTTTCTCAGTCTAGTGGTCTTAGTACGCAGGGCTCTGTAGCATCTTCTCAAGGGAAGGGGGGAATGATGGGTAAAGCTTTAAACTCTTTCAGTGGCAACCTTTTTAGTTATTTAGGCACCATTTTCCATTTTATTGGACAAGATCAGTGGAACAAGAGGGATTGGGGGAAAATTCTGGCGAGAGGCCGAGACCTTGCAACACAATGTGCTGGGTTCGGGTGTCTTAAAGAGCACT
>OMKY01224036.1:0-36481 GCA_900302395.1 Bregmaceros cantori
CGGACTTCTAACTCGAATACTACAAACTTGCCACCAGACCAATACGGGAGTGCACAGATACGGATGCACGTGCATTCTGAGTATTTACTATATTTGGTAGGGCTGCAAGCCTACAACTAACTCTCGGTGGTAAACATAAACATATTGGGTTTTCACCCAAGCTTATGTGTTGTCTTTATTGCGACTAAGTCCCTCTTTCAAGTCTCAAGTCCTTCTTGGGCAAGTCAAGTTAAGTCCCAAGTCAACTCCAAATCAAGTCATCATTAACATGCTCTAATTTTAGCCCCAGAATCTGATTTTAATAAAGTCTAAAGCAAGCAATAGTTTTTCTTTTATAATAGCATTGTTTGATTTTTGTTTTTTTTTGCTACTTTATTAAAATCAAATTCTGGAGCTAAAATTACACCATGTTAATGATGACTTGACTTGGAGTTGACTTGGGATTTGACTTGACTTGCCCAAGAAGGACTTGAGAATTGGAAGAGGGACTTGGTCGCATCTCTGCTTTATTGTACTAGGGACACTGGAAATGGAGACTGGCATTGAGAACAACAAATATCCAACATGTTTGTGCGGAAGTTGAGCCAAACAAGGAAACTATTAATGGCTGCCGATTAATCGATCATCAAATTAGTAATCGATTATTTCAATAATCTATTATCATCAATGTAATTGGTTGCAACTCTAATGTTTGGCACATGGAACAGATACACCCCCTTTCTTGGTTAAAGACTTCACACAAAGTGTTGAAATATGCCAGTGTTTGTGTGACAGGAAGTGTTTTACACCGGGAACATTCCGGAACGACTGACCACAGCCACTCAAGAGTTTGGTAAAATAGAGCATTTATTTATAAAGTTTAGCATGACAATATGTGCATAAGTATTGACCCAACACAACACATAATAAAAACATACATCTGTATGAAAACAAGTGCAAAATCTCAAATAGAAAAATATATTGCACTTTTCATAAGCACACACATTTATATATCCATGTGGACTTGTGTAATACATTTGAACTCTTAAGTTAGCAGAAGTAAGAAGGTAAATTTTATAAAAAGTTTTACTTCACAAGAGTTTTGTAAACATGAAAGTTGGGGGGAGGGGTGTGTGTATACATGAGCTCTTCAATCGGATGATTGCAAAACAAAAGTGGTTAAATGGTCACGCATACAGTGACATGTACCTCAACTGCATGCATGCATACTGTTGATGATACTGACAGGTCATTTTTCATGGTGCGCTTGATTCGCACTACGGGTAGGCCCAGAAGGATGCTAAAAGGAATGGTGCACTATCTGGAGGATCCTAAAATTACAGATTGTCTGTTTGATTTTCATCTGCAATTAAATAGTTTTGGTTGGTGCAAGGGCTGAGTTAAACAGTAATTATACCCCCTGGTAACATTGGACAAAAGGGTTTTACATTGGTCAACACCAGAGATGTGACCAAGTCCCTCTTTCAAGTCTCAAGTCCTTCTTGGGCAAGTCAAGTCCCAAGTCTGCAAGTCAAGTCATCATTAACCTGCTGTAATTTTAGCTCCAGAATCTGATTTCAATAAAGTCAAAAGCAAGCAATAGTTTGGCTTTTATAATAGCATCGTTTGATTTTTTTTTTGCTACTTATTAAAATCAGATTTTGGAGCTAAAATTACAGCATGTTAATGATGACTTGACTTGGAGTTGACTTAGGACTTGACTTGACCTGCCCAAGAAGGACTTGAGACTTGAGACTTGAAAGAGGGACTTGGTCACATCTCTGGTCAACACACACATGCCTTATTCTACTATCTGGGAAAGCTTTGTCTGTAGTAAAGTAAAATAATGTGTAAAATGGCATGATGATTACAATCAACTCCATTTATCCCAAGGACAAAAATATATGGACACGCCTGTGCCAATTATGTGTGGTTGACGTGAAGGAATCATATTTGAAGAATCACAAGGCTGTTTAGAATAGTGGGCTAACCTATCAAATAAGGACCTACCAATCTTGGATAACCACTGTGACCGTTGTAGGGCTGCATTAATGATTACTTTAAGTCGATTAGTTGCAGATTATTGAAACGATTAGCCAACTAATCAGTTGGATATCTTTCCTTAATAAAAATCCTCAAAATATTCAGTGACACGAATGGATCTTGTCGACCTGAAATGTAATGTTGATTTGGTTCAAGTCAGCCGACAAACGTACAGCAATCAAGTTACTTCTATGACACGAACGTCCCTAATATTGTTATGGTTTTCCTGATGTTCATGTTTTCATGATGTTGACTAATATTAATCATATTTTAGGTGTTCAGAATCTATTAAGTGATATCAAATTTGCATGGACCAATAGGTTGTAAGAGGAAAAAACTGCTGACAATAATGGATTAAATTCATTGCCGATTATCAATTATTGCATTAGTGAGATTGGTCATTGATTAGTTGACTAATCAATGCACCCCTAGACCCTTAGCCTGGCAAGCCAGAACCAACAAATCCATGCATCACTAGCCACGGGATGGTCCGGTGGGTTAAGATCAACCAGGCCGACAAATCTGCTTTGTTCCAATCGAGACGTGGGCCGCCACGCCATTTCAATTGTCCTAGCTTGGGCAAGCCAGGACAATCTAGTCGTTCCCGGGTATGTGATGTGGGAATGCGTTGCTCTGGCTTGCCAGGCTATAGACAGCCATGTTGCGGAGGGGAGGAGACGGCTATTGAAGGCAGGATCATGACACGCCGGAGATGCCGATGACGGCAACTAAGAAGAAGGTTGTTCACTCTGTTAGGCAGTGGTAGGAAAGGAAACTCGAAGCTTGTCCTGTGTGCAGCGAGGTTTGGTGGTACGTACACGTGTGTGTCTGTGTCATTGTGAAACATGAGACAAAGAACAAAAACGGCACTGTACCTTGGAAGAATAGCGGAAGTAGCGGATTGTTTCCCAATCTAATGCTCGCCACTTGGAATGCTTTGCTCAACTGGCTGCACAGTCACTTTTCTTTTTCTATTTGATGTTCAACTTTGGTCGCTTCGTTTTGAGATCTGATACCCGATCGTAGTCGCTGAGAAACATTTTTGTCCCGATTGGATTGCCCGAACGACAATCCAATTTGTTGGCCTATTTGATCCAAACTAACCTACCAAACTTAATTGCATCAAAACATTGCACAGCCCAAGATTGCCCACATAGGTCTATTGTTTAAAGTAACGGACAGATAACAACTTTTTTCCATGGCATGTTTCATATAAAAGTGAGTTATTTGGTGCTCATCGTTCCCTGTGGTAGGAAAATCATTTTTTTTTTCAACAGAGCACCAAAATTAGATTTTATTAGGGGGTACGTTGAATCTCAGTTCAAACCTTCATTTGACTGATGCTACATTCATTGCCTGGAGTTGGCGATGCATCCTTCCATTAACCCTACAACAACACATTTCTGTCTTTCTTGGAATTTTACTAAAGGGAAAATAACTATTTGCAGAAGAATGGAAAACACCTACAAATGTCAGCTTCACTCCCCCAGTCTAATATGATGTCATTTTAAAATATAGTCGCCCGCTGCTTCTTGGTAGGGAGGGGGGGCAGACTTTGGGTATTCACTATTAACTCATTGAGTGCCAGAACGTCGCAGTGCCAGTTTTTTCCCCCAACATTGTAGTGATTTTTCAAGACCCATAGAAAATTGAGTTCTGTGTCCGTGTCAACAACAAACATACCAAAGGAAACCTCAGACTTTTCTTCATCATAAAAAAAACATTTGTTTGTACATGTTTCCATTCTTTGTCTCCAGAACATGGGTGGGTCTCACTGAAAATTCTGATTTGTTTCTTGACAAACTTGCCATCAATTAGAAGAAATAGTTCTGAACCCGCATTTATTTCTTCTTGAAGACGAGGTTAAATGAGGCGTCTGGCACTGAGCCACTCAAACTCGTGAAAACGTGTTTTTGTGTTCACGGCACTGAATGAGTTAAACACTTCATTGTGTTCTTGAATATTTACTGGCTCTCTTGCAGAGAATTTTGCACACCATTGGTGTCAGTCGACTCTGTCGTGGTCATTCCATTTCTGCTACGCAGACAACATGGGGCGGCCGTTTAGTGCGTGCAGTGTCCACAGTTCACACACTGGGTTTCCAACCGTTTTTTTTTCTTTAGGGCAGCTTAAATGTAACCAAAAGCCTACGCACTGAAACACTATTTGCAATGTCCTTGTTCGTATCCTCAGAGGAAGAAAACACTGCAGAAGACGCCTGCTGGAATCATTGATCTCACGCACAATTGTAGAGAATTCTGGTGAGATTTGCACACTGTTTTTAAACGCCCCATGATCGCTTCATTGTTCATATCCTCAGAGGAAGACTGCAGCACAGAAGACGCCTGCTGGAATCGTCGATCCCGTTAATTATGTTCATTATATGTGCATAATGGGTGTGAGCTAGCGGGATGGGCAGGGCTCTGAATCCACAGTGTTTGGGTAGGGATCCACCTACAAACACACAGAAACACTTTTAAATATGCAGTTGACAGCAGTTCATATACAATGGCTTATCTGTCATGGAAAGAAAAAAAAATAGTTATGGTTATTTTGTGCATGACCCTTAAATGTTTTGAAATGTCGGGTGGTCCCGGAGCCCAAAGTACGAGCACTGCTAGGGGAGCATAGCAGTATAGGTCCCATAGCATGGTCCCCCTGGAATTAAGCTCTGGACATGCTTAAATAAATGTTTGAAATAATAATGTGGACCACTTTGTACCTCAGAGTAGAGTGGAGGTGGGAGGTATCTGAACTGCGTTATGAAGGCTGCTGACATCACCCCTGGTGGTGAGCATCGAGACTGCAGGCAGGGCACGCTCTGTCTCTGCTCCTCCGATAGGGCCAGTGAGCTGTACTTAGGAGGGGCTGCAGGCATACACAGACAGTCAGACACACAAGAATATATTTTAAACAAAACACATTGAAGTTGACAACGCCTCCTTAGGACCAATTTTGAGAGGCGGAATATGCAGAACATGGTTAGAGTCATGCACACATACATTGGTGAAAAACGGACTTGTAATCAATAAAACAAAGGACATTTTTTTCCCATCCAAATTCAGCACTGTTCTGCCTCTTTAAATGCTATTTCAAATCGGAAGTGGTGGTTTGGAAGACCAGTCAAATGCTTTGTCTCAAATGGAGCATTTGTGATGTTTTAGAGCGTAAGGCACTGTCCAGGAGTTATTTTGGGGAGTGCCCCCCAAATAACAATAAACAATAATAATGGTAATAACCACGTTTAAAGTTGTTGAAGTGTGAATACAGTGCACCAGAGATGACAAAAGTACCCAACGTTCTTACTTGAGTAAGAGTAAAAAACATTTGAAAAAAAAAAAAAAAAACTCAATTAAGACTACAAAGTAGACCAACTGATCAATACACAGTAAAATGTACAAGGTGAGAAATATACTCAAAACGTATTTTTGAAAGTAAAAAGTACATGCCCTAAAATGTACTCAAAAGTATTTTTGAAAGTAGTAGAAAGTACAACAAGATGACCAGATGTACAACAAGATGACCAGATGAAAACAACGTATTAAGTTATTAACTGATACTGTACACAATGCATTACCGCTCCCCATTGACTCATACATACTATACATAAAGTCCTATCATGTTGTTGCACAAAAAAGTAACAAGCATCTTTTGAGAAAAGTAAGGAGTAGAAGTACCAATATTCTTGCTAAAAATGAGTAAGAAAAAAGTGATCCGCGAAAAAAGCACTTCTTATAGTACAGATACTTCTAATAATTCTACTTAAGTGCAATACTTGAAGTATGTGTCCTTTGTTACAGTACACTGACACAAGTGCGCTACATGCGACACCGCGCCATGAGTTTTAGATTGAGTTTGTGGAGAAAAGGGTGAGTGTACCCTCTGGTCCATCCAGCAGGCTCCAAGGCAGACTGGTGGGGTTGATTTGGGCGGAAGCGTTGGAGGGAAGGTGGTGGAGGGGAATGGTTCCTACCACCAGAGGGAGGTAGAGGTTCAGATTCAGTCCTCCAGGCACGTCCACATAGACCTGTAAACACAACACTGTGTCACGCTAGGTTTCCACAGCCGACTTTTTTCCCCGTCCGTCACCCGCAGCGCCGTCCGAATATTTCCCGGCTGGACTCCCCCCAGGAAAAAAACAGTGGTTTCCACAGTAGACCACTACGGAATGCGGCGCTCTGGTGGACGAACTGGTTATTGCACGCGTCTTTTGTTGAAATGCATTTTTCTCGTTTTTTCATCTTTCTCCTTTCTTGTTTTTTGACCAGGCCATTTGCGCCATGGCACTCAGGGTGGTTTTGCTGGATAACACACACTGTCTGGAAGACATTTATACATTGAAACGGTTGGGTTTTCGTTTTCATCTTTTTATTTTAAATAAAATGTGTTACAAAACGGTGGGGACCCAAGCACACGTGCGCACGTGGAAGGGGAGTACACACACACACACACAAAACGCACGCACAGGAGGATGCTCCAGTAAAAAAAAACACATAAAACACGATTTAATTTGTCTTCGCACAGTCCGGCGCTTGCTCAGCTGCTGTCAATCACTGAACTCACGGACCCGCCCTTCTCGCCGGACGGTGCCTGCGGGAAAAATCAAAATAAATGATTTTCTGGCCCTTGTGGGAATGTCCCGTGCGGAGTCTGTCCGGCGTTCACTTAAGTGGAGCTTACCACGACGGTAACACTTTTGTTTTTTGCACGGAGTTCGGACGGCGCTGCGGGTGACAGACGGGAAAAAAAAACTCTGCTGTGGAAACCTAGCGTGATAGAGCTGTGGACATGCAGCCAAATGTGGCCGGTCGGACCGTTACAATAGTTGTGTTTTTGCTGCCGTTTGTGAACTTGCGTGACAACCGACCAGACAACCAAGTCCTTAATCCTCCATATCTCCGTTGACGACAAACTGATACGGCAAGTCACAGAATTCATTAACCTTGGCTACAAATTATCAGCCTCAAATGACAGCCCCACAGCCGTAAAGCATAGAATAGCCCTAGCCGCTTGGAAAAAACAATCAAAACGAATTCCGCACCACATCAAAGCCAAAGTCTAAAATACAACATCTATGAATGGTCAGGACTTGACCTGGCGACACTCAACAGAATGACACTGGACCAGAAACTCTGGAGAAGCGAGTTACCCATGATGCACTGCTCAGACACACAGGTTACAGGTACACCACTTTGCGCAGGCTCCAAAGAAGGTCCTCATTACATTACAACAGATAACTAAAAAATGACTATGAAACAAAATAACAGGTGAAAGGGTCAACGTGAGGGTCACTATATTTACCTCCGACATGGTCTGCTTTAGGCTGTTTATTTTATACTTAAGGTCCATTCATACCCTCTGTAAGCTATGGATACGGATGAAATTTGCCTGTCCGTAGCTTACGTAGCGACCACTTCATACCCTCCGTAAGAAATGTGCAGGCATTGTAAGCCCCGAAATTCTGGTTGTGAATTGCCATTTGTAAAAAATAATAAGTTGAGTTCGTAATATGGTGTCGGTAGAAGAATGTGTTTTGATGCATGATGTACACAAAACGGCGCACACGCACGACACGAATTATGCAAGGACCTTTGCCTCTTGAGTACCTTTGCCTCTATATTGCCCCCACGATTCTCGGTGGTAATGGTATTGCTCCATTTCCATCTGTAGCACTAGCTATGGATAGAATAAGCACCCGTGCTACGGGGGAAAACACGGGGTGAAATCACCTCCGGTACTGGATGAAATGGCTCCGTATCCGTATCTTACGGAGGGTATGAATGGGCCTTTACACAACATTTAGTACTGCCAGGTTTATTTCTCATGTTTTCTTGTGGCCCATTCGAGACATTTTCAAATCCCTTGGTCTGTTCCAATTTGCGCACTTCTTCGCACTCACTTTGCGGTCAAAAGCCAAAGTGTACAATGGACACTTCATGCACTCTTTGCAAGCTGTTTTGACTACGTGGCGAAAGGGGTGGGGCCACTCCGGCAAAAACAACCAAAGACGGGGGCACTGTTGTTTGTGACAGCTTCAACTCGTATAAATGTGGGTTTTCATTTGTGTACTTTTTATTTTATTGTGAACTGTCACTATAAGGAGGCGAACGCACAACTCACCGTGCCATTGGGGCCGACATATGCTTTGCAGCGCTCTGCCTATCCAACTGAGATGACTGGTTTTGAAATAATCACAGTGACGGCTGGACAGCAAAGTGAAAATACTCACCAACAGGGCATACTCGACGCGGATAATGGGGCAGTCGAGGATGGAGGGGGAGACCGGTGGTATCTTCAGGGAGCGACCCTCCCAGCTCTGGCTGCGTCCTGGGGGCAGTGGGTCCCCCCTGAGGCCCGCCACTTCCTGCTGGATCAACTTGCCCTTGCCCTTAGCGTAGAACGTCTGGCTCTGGACCAGCGATGCTTTAGGAACAACTAGCCTGGAACTAGCATTCTCTACCTCCAAGAAGACCTGGATACTTTCTCCTGGAGGGAGAGAGAGAGAGTATAGCCCTCAGTGTATTTACCAGGAGTATAGCCCTCTGTGTATTTACTGGGAGTATAGCCCTCAGTGTATTTACTGGGAGTATAACCCTCTGTGTATTTACCTGGAGTATAGCCCTCAGTGTATTTACCAGGAGTATAGCCATCTGCGTATTTACTGGGAGTATAGCCCTCTGTGTATTTACTGGGAGTATAGCCCTCTGTGTATTTACCTGGAGTATAGCCCTTGCGGTCGATCTTGGCACTGACAGAGATGGGCCCAGATGCACAGAACCAGCAACAGACGGTCTTCTCCTTGTTGCCTGCTTGAGGAGCCTGACAGGAAACGTTGAGTAAAGTTTATCTCCCTGATGTTCTCTCCTGTTAGCTACCTAACAGCATCCACGTTTTTTCTGTGGAGTGCACTATAACTCAATGGACTATGTAGTAATAATAGGAAGGGAAGGGAAGATAGTAGCCATGTATTATTTAGCAGCATTACATTATAACCAATCATTCTAAAAATGAATCCAAATACTGATTACTCCTCATTATTTAAAAGTAACTAAGTTAGATTACTATTACTAACTACTTTATCTTGAAAGTTTCTGAGTTAGATTACGTTTAATTCGTTTTCATCATATTCAGCAGCTGCTGAGTTTCAAAATAACTTAAAAAAAAAGATAACTGGGGTTGTCATTGTCGGAGTGTTTATAGACACTGCACCTCATGTTCATTCATGTTCATACCACTGTGTCTATCACAGCGTCCGCAATGCAGGGAGGTCTCCTCCCCTCTGCGATGTCTATTCCCGATCGCTTCCACCCAGTTTTGACCAATCCTATCAAATAAAGATGGAAAAAGGACGGAGAAAATAACATAAATAGACAGATGATTTTAGCAATACTCACTTGATTGGAGATTGAAGATTTTAATCTTCACTTCACAATTTTCACATACATAGTGGGTGGTTAGTAGCAGTAGAGTATTGTGTGTGGTTAGTAGCAGTAGAGTATTGTGTGTGGTTAGTTACCAGCAGTAGTGGGGTGTTTATATCAATGTGCTCAAACACAATGAAGTCGGTCTTGGCTCTGACAGGCAGTAACCAGGGTCTTCGTAGCTCTGCCTTCACCCAGTATCTCACACTGCCGTGCTTCCCCTCGAACGACGTCGCTAGCGGCCTGCGGGGACACACGTCTGTTAGCCAGCAGGGGCTTATGTTTATTATTCATTCACAAACAGAAAATAATTTCCTCCCAAAATTTTACGTTTGTTTTTAAATTAATCCATTTCTTTTATTCATTCATCCCTGAGTGACAAAATTAAGAAAATTACAGAACGTTTTTTGTGTGCATATGTATGTATGTATGTATGTATGTGTGTGTCTGGGTATGTGTGTGTTCATGTGCACATGTTTGTGTGTGTGTGTGTACATGTGATCATGCCCGGGGCTAATTATCAAGATGAGGCCATTCATATTATTACAGCACATGGCGGTGAGCCGCGTCACTGCCGCCGCATCAACTAGTGCCACTGGTCCTTCTCCATCACGTGTTTCCTCAGATATTGTAGAACTGTTGCTAGCACACTAGCTAGTTGGGCTGGTCTGTTGGCTCGCGGTGGTTGGCTGCTCTCCATCACTGATTGAAGTGCCGGTGTTAGCCGCTACAGCAGGCTGACTACTCCACAATTTGGAGGTTTTTTCTGCAATAATTCTGCCGCTCGTTCCTTTTTTATTGCTTGCAGGGCTCCGAACCGGTTCAAGGAACGGAAACGAAAACCGAAAACGAACATATTTTCCAGAATTTTACAAGGAGCGGAAACGGAAACGAAAAAAGATTTCTTCAACTGTTCCGGAACAGAAACGGAACATTAAGAAATCCACGAAAACTGGTTAAAAACGTTTTTTTCTGTTCTCTATATATTTTAGCATATCCTATGTCTGGGAGACTATTTCTGTCCTCTTTCACTGTCAGTCGTCAAGTCCCATGCATACATCTTGTGGACGATGAGGAAGCGAATGTAATGGCGTTAATACAGTTGCTTCGGAGTTTGAAAGTCCAGCAAATATATTTTGTATAAAAACTATATCTAAACTTAACATTGCACAATATAAGGAACTTAAAGAACAAACGACATGTTTGTGTTCAGAACCGGTTCAGGACCAATATTTTGGTGGCGGAACAGTTCAGAGAACAAAAACGTTAAATATAGACCTTCCTGAACCGTTCGGAACGGAACGTTTTAAAAAATAATTCCATTTTCAAGCCCTGATTGCTTGTAATTTTTTTCTTCACTATCGTGTTTTTTTTTTGTTGGCCTGACATTTACGCTTGTTTTTTTTCCTTCTATTATGTTGTAAAGTTGGCCTAGATTACATTTGGAAGTAGTTGCAGAGAGCAGAGGCTTGTTCCCTGCAGGGAGGGCTGCAGGTTGCCACTCAAAGTTGGCCCTGGTACAAGATCTACGCTGTCCTGGAATCATTAAGGAAGCGCTACATTGTGATTGACACTCAAGTCCACTCGAAGGTCGCCGCCCGGAGGGCCCCCCCTAGCGTTCAGCGACGGAGGGCCACTTATTTATTGATTTATTTATTCATTTTGACCGTAGCCCCCCCTAGTGGTGAAGCCTGGGGCTACAGCCCCTTTAGCCCACTCTGTTAAGACGGCCCTGTGTCTGGGTATGAGTCTGTGTTCATGTGCACATGTGTGTGTGTGTGTGTGTCCGCGTGTCTGGGCGTGTGTGTCTACTCACATATGTGGCAGGTTGAAACTGAAGGCAAACTCGTGCAACCCAGCACACAGCACCGTAACCTCTTCTTCTGGCGACGATTCGTCTGAATAACACACATCACAACATTTTAAAATACTTCACTAATTGCGTACTGCTCTACTATGCATCTGTGTGTTTGTGCGACTGCGTATCTCTTTGCGCGCCTGCTTGTGTATGTGCCATAGCTTGTGTGGGGGTATCTGGCGACGGGTAGCTGTGTGCTCGTGTCTGTCTATGACTCAGCATATCTCCATAGTGTAGTATTTCAATGTGTCCCCTGGCTGGTTGTGTAAACACAGCTGCTATGCTGACCCACACATGAAATGTTTGTTTTGGGTGCTCAGCTAATTAGTCCAGACATAACTAACTAGGGGTAAGTCCATTGTTTGGTTTTAAAAATCGTCTGATACCGAGTCCAGAACTCCCAAGTCCCTGGCGCAGAAAGAATGTTGATTTGAACGCCAAGCCATTTTAAAATGAACGAGTGTTTTCAAGACCAATACACAGTAAATGTTGCAGTGTTAAATCAACACTTAAAGGGTTACATTTAACACTGTGTCTGGGTGTATTTGGTCCTTATCAGATTAAATTAACTCTTTCCATTGTGTTTAAATTCTCTTAAAATTAACTTGAAATTGAGTACGAAAATTAACACTGGCTCACACTGTACAGCACCGCTGGCAAGTCCGTGAAGGGACGGGCATCTGCACCTGAGCAGACGAAGACCGCGGCGGCCTGCGACACGGCAAGTCGGCACCGCTACTGCGACCCAAACCCCTGGGGTCCGAGCCGAACCTCGGCCCACGCTAAGGGTTGGGTGCCACATGAGTCACGACGCAATGAAAATGGCGGTCTTTTTGTTTGAGAGAGGACGAGGTGGGCGGGCTTTGGGTGGGGCTTTGTAGGGTCTAATTGACACAGTGCCTTGTAACTCTGCAAATTAACACCAACACTAGTAAATATTCAACTCTCTCCGTTGTTGTAATAACTCTGAAAGAGTCAATGCACTTTGACACTGGATATTTAACACTGCAACATTTACTGTGTAGAAAATTGAATTATGTGTCCTTGTGAACAACAAACATACAAAAGGAAAATTCAGACTTTCCTTTATCATGATTTAAAAAAAATGTTTCTACCTGTTTCCATTCTTTAGTAATAGTCTCCAGAACATGGGTGGTTATCACTAAAAATGCTGATTTTTTTGATTATTGCACTTTAAATGTAAAAGCTGTCGAGTCCCGGTTTCATCCCCACGCTGTCTTGAAAGCTACCTGGTAGATAGACATTATCAGAAACGAAATACTTTATTGGACGCAATTGGGAAATCATGTTCATTCAGCAGCCTCAGCTCACAGTCAGTAGCAGTGATACAGCAGCCAAGTAAACAGGTACTGAGCAACACACTGTAATGATGGGGCGCCTCCACGTGGAGGAGTCCATTCAGGAGCATGGAGGAAATGCGTCTGGAATCGAGTCAACAAGAGGCTAAATACAGCCCATTGCCAAGCTTCATCCAGACCGCATTTATACAAGCGTGTCGGTAACAACCAAGTCAATAAGGGTGGCCTCGCAGCGGCAGGCACGATTCACTATACTGCCCCCATCCCTGAAGGCTTCCATCCTCGGAAGCCCAGCATCACTCCATGTGTCCCCCACCATCTCGACCGAGTGGTGCGCGAGTCCGTTTCTGACAACAAAGTAATGATGGGGCGCTCCAACGTGGAGGATCCCATTCAGGAGAAATGTGTCTGGAATCGAGTCAACAAGAGGCTAAGCTCCGCCCATTGCCAAGCTTCATACAGACCGATTTATACAGGTGTGGCTGTATAAATGTGCTGTATAAAACAACTCAATAAGGGGCGGCATAGTGGTTAGCATTGCTGCCTCACAGCTAGAAGGTCCTGGGTACGAATCCCAACCCAGACAGGTCCTTTCTGTGTGGAGTTTTTACATGTTCTCCCCGTGACTGCGTAGGTTTTCTCTGGGCACTCCGGTTTCCCCCACTAGCAAAAAAAAGAATGTTCTAGTTAACCTGCTCCAGTCAGTGCCCCTGGCCAAGGCACTGGCTCACAATCAGGAGTTGTCCCCAGGACGCTGCGCACCTAGCTGCCCACCGCTCCTCAGGGATTGGTTAAATGCGGAGGAGGAATTTCACTGTACATGTATGTGTGACAAAAGAAATTATCTTTTTTTTTTAATGTTTTTTTCCAGCCCATTCAGGCTGTTTTTCCCAGGCTTTATTTATTAGGGTTAGTGGAAACAGGTGAAGATGGGGGGTAGACATGCGGGAAGTTCGTCGGTGGTGGGATTCGAACCACCGACTCACCACGCCATTAAGGCATATGCGTGCTTTCCAGTGCACTGCCTAACCGACTGAACTACTGGGCAGCACGAAAGAAATTATCTTAATCTTAAAAAGGGTGCCATCCCACAATGCCCCGCAGCCTTGCCGCGGCAGGCACCATTCACTACACTATACTATCCAAGAACGACAGCATTACATCACAACCTTGTATTACCCACTGTCATAGAAATGATTTCTTATTTAATGATCCCAGCTATTAACGTAACAATGTTGAGACGGTCAGCAGGGCTGTTGCTCCGATTCAACATGCTGAATCGCCTGCAACTGTAATGCACACCGCTGCAACGCTCTCCTTGCAACGCTCTGCAACTTTTTCATCGCTTGTGTCACAAGTCAGAGAATCACCATAGACAAGAGTGCAAGGGTCTTAAGCCGCACATGCTTGAAGCACGGAGCGGGCTGGTCTGTTGGATTCTCAGTGAGTAAAAGTCATGCGGACCAACCCAACTACTAGGTTTATGCTGTCTTTCAGACACCACCGACGGCGCCTGGCGTATACGTGGCCCGAGAGACAGTATATAGCGCTGCCTGATGGACAAAATTGACACAGCACTTACATTTATTACATGATTCTCTTTTTTTCTTTTCTTGTTTTTTTTCTTTTTCTTGGTTTGTGTTGTTGACAAGGACACAGGACTCAAAGTGCTGGCAGTCAATGTCATATCGCACAACAATACTGTGCTCCACCTGGGAGCACAGTACACACACACACACACACATTGTTCACATTGAGCCTATCAAACACACAAACTTACAAGCACACATGAAAAATCCCTTCAATACACTGTCAGACACATCGCACACAAACTCTCTCACATGCACACACACGCGCACGCACACACACACACACACACACACACATACACACAAGCACATGCATACCACAAACACCATGCACAAACAGTTAGCTAGTCAAGATCTTCCGACTTCCATAGGGAGGCTCTGCCGTCACAACAAGTCCTCGTGTGTGTGTGTGTGTGTGTGTGTGTGTGTGTGTGTGTGTGTTTGTTTCTGTCCGTGTATGTTTGTATGTGTGTGTCTGTGTGCGCGCGCGCCTCGGCGGACAGGCGCGGACCGGTCTGAACCAGACTCAGCAGCCTCCTCCCTGTAGCCGCGCACCCAACCGCTTCCTTCGCTCCTCATTGGCTGGCCGCCGCGCGCACGCACCGACAACGGGCGCCTACAATTCACAGCGCCGGCTCTCCCGCGCACGGAGAGGCGCGTGCACGTAGCGCGTGATCAGAGCCGCTCAGCCACAGGTGGGAACTGGAAACTATGTATGCAATGGAAGGCCAAAATACTAATACTAATACTAATACTAATACTAATAATAACGGAATACGTAAGAAGAAGGGTGATTGTACAACACGACCGCAGACACACAGCGTTCCTTCTTCTATGATGTATTCGGCGTTTTTTTTATGGACACGCTTCGTGCTAGCCTGGCAAGCCAGACCAAATGAATGGTCGACGCTTTGAACGGCGTGCGATGCGTGGACGATTCGTTTGTTCTGACTTGTCCAGGCGTAGCTTCTTGCGACAACGCAAGTCCATGCCACTGCCAGTCTGCAATGTTTGCTTCCGTTGCATCAGCACCTATTTGTGTGCGCGCGTGCGCGGCAGCCAGCGAACAGGTTTGAACCGCTTTGAACAAAGGGAGTCAGTCCGGGAAGCATAGGTAGAGGACATGCAATATTATTTTTTAATAATATTGCATAATAAAAAATAATGTTATAGGGAATGACAATGACGCCATCAATGTCAACATGTTTTCTATTGGAATAGGATCCCTTTAAATGCGTTGCGGTGCTTGGGAGGTCATGGAGAGAATAGGGGCAATAATAACTTGGACGTCTTTATTTGATAATTGCTAAGGTGGTCACTGTCTTGGTTGCTATTCAGTAACTTGGTAACATTAAAGAGCGGGGCTCTGGCGCCGAATCGCCCCATCAGCACCACTTTACGCAAGACGTGTGAGGGTCAAGTCCGGCCACGTGACACGACTCAAATTCGCAATTATCGGTCGTAGGAGCGTCCTCGTCCCTCACCTAACGCACAATACAGGTGATCATATTACAGTACAATAAATGTATAGGACATGACACTCCCTTACAACTGACAAAATTAGTCATATGTAACTCTAAAATCTGGATTATTTTTTGTGAAGCATGTGTTGCTCTCTCATGAAAGGTGCTATATAAGTAAGTAAGTGTATAGCGTCTACAGCATTTTTCTCATGAAGATTAATTGGAAGTAATTACTCTTTTTTACACGAATTAAAAATTAGTTATTTTTGAGTGATGATCAGCACTGCACCACCCGACTCTTTGCCAATAATATCCCGACCAAGTCCGGGTCTTACCGGGCCCGTCGGTTCCGATCAGAGTGTCCACGTGGTCCAAGTACTCCACTTCCTCGGCGTAGTTTTGCGCGTACGGCGCGTGACCATTGCCACCGCCGCTATTACGCGACTCGGTCCAGCGCACCTTGGCCACGCCGCGCGCGTGCACGCGCAGGGCCCGCACACGCACTTCTTCGCCCGGTTGCACGTCGACGAGTACGCGCCCGGAGACCTGCTCGCCCCCCGAGTACGCCGGCACAGTACCGGGACCGTAGCCGCCGTCCAACACCACAGACAGGGCGCGCACCTTGCCCAGAACCATGGCGCGCGGTGCTGAAGAGGGCGGGGGACTTGGTGTAAGAATTTGTTGGGAACGGGAGAAAGGAGGGTAAAAGAGGGGGCTGAGGGGAGGAGTGTCCGCCGAGGTGAGAACACTCGCCGCCGGCCCCACTCGTCGATGTGTGTGGCTCGCCCCCCCAGCCGGAGCTGCTGCTGGCTTCAGAAGCCCGCTGGAGGAGCGCTCATCTCCGCTGTGTCATAGCGCTGAACTGACTGATCTGCTAGGCGGGGGGCCGGGCTTATAGCCACGCTGGCACGCGCGCCGCGCGCTCGTTGTACGTTGGATGCGCGCGCGCACGCGCGAAAGAGAGGGAGTTTAGGCAAGAGACAGAGAGAGAAGGAGGGGGTGGAGGGAGAAAGGGGTTAAAGTCTTCCTAGAATTCCTCTCCAGTCTCTGGTCCAGATGTGATCTGCACGAGTTGTGTCTCTTGTGTGTATGAATAACAAACGTAATAATAAGGATAAGTAGCAACAACATAGCCTGGCATCGCCAGACAAAGCCGGAGTCATGACAACACAGCATTCTGACTGCGTGCTTAAGGTGAAGTTTGGTTCGTGGTGCTTTGAGAGAAAGGAAAGCTCCTTGGAGTAAATAGCTTGGTGGGCCTAGAAAATTTACGATTTTTGGCAATGCTAGGAACGTGAGGGAGGCAGAAGCCATACTGACGCAGGCAAGAGCCAGGAAAGAAAATTAAATTACAGCGTCTCAATTGAAGGACAACTGCAATACAATCTAAGCTATGCCGATACCAAGCGGATCACAGAACGACTTACAAAACATCCTTAAGTCCCTTGCAAAACACAGCTAAAATATGTCTCGTAGGTTGGTCAAGCAAATTATACTTAACCAAAACTGAATGCATGGCAACTCCTATACAAACAACCAACCCCTCCATTTTTCTATTTACCAGACCAAAAGAGGGATGTCATACAAATTGTATAGACGAGTTTACCCGCGAAATACAGGGGGCTGGCATTTTGTCCCGTCGGGATGAAACAGACTTCCAGTGCCTTATTGATGCTAATGCCAACTCTGGTACTTGACCGAGGCCCAAGCACACAAAACAGACAAAACGCACGACAATTCAAAATCCGACCACTAGCTGACATTCACTGTCCTCCCTTAGGCAACGACTAGGAGGCTGCAATAAAGGGCTCACATTATGGCAATCCACCGTATATGGCCTTGAATGAGTTAATTGGACCACAAAGCTGTGTAACACAACCAAAAAAGCAGCAGAGGTAGACAACCTAAACAATGGCTCATCTACAAATGTTGCAAAACAAAGAATGCAACGTTCACGAATGGCCAACAACAGGGGACTGACATTTAAAAAATATGACTTGAAGTTTTTTGCATTTTGATGCATTTCTGTAGCCTATACGTAACATAATAGTTTGACTACTTTTATGAGCTTACAAACTGCGATCACCTGCGAACACGCAGCAGTTGCCTCCACTCTACTGTGTGGTACTAACACAGCTCAGAGAGTATAGCGGTTAGCCCTACGGTAGGTCTGCCAAGCTGTAGACACGGTTTGCGTCCCATCTCCAGGCAGAATCGTATAAATATTATTATTATTATATCATTTTAATTACTGTAATCCCGCGTACCACCAAGAGTGCGCTTGCGTTCCACTAGATGTTATGACATCAGTGAGCCCAAGGCCTTGGTGCAGGTTTGCACTCTGAGTGCTTCTAGTTGAATCATGCATTTGTGGGGCACAGAACTGCACAGCACAAGTTACCACCATTTTTAAATAACGCTTTAGGTGTGTGCTGTCCCATATTCAGCCTAGAATTCTTACCAGAACAACCCACAAACCCGTCTATAAAGACAGAACAGAAGTATATTATACAAATTAACTACACTGTCTTGTGTTATGTTATCTTTCTTGTCCTCAATTTCAATGGTCATAAAGGTCACATTTAGAACATCCAAAATGGGCCTCCAGGTGGTATAAAAAGGCAGGTGAGCCACACAGTGAGAACCTCAGCTTCTCCAGGTTCATAAAATGGAAGAGTTCCTTCTTCCAAATTGTCAGGGAAGGAGCATTTGGGTCTTTCCATCTCTGGAAAATACAACGTTTAACTAGAATTGTAGAGAAGGCCAGAATTTGCTTCATTCTGTGTGGAGGCATTCAATGGTGGGGGGTGGGGTTGAATGAACACATAGACAAGCTCTGGGTATGAATACATATATTTTTTAGACTGTTCACATGTATACAAAACGGCATTCCAGAAGACAAGAAGTCATGTGACAACTTGAGGGAAGATACTGGAGGAGCATGCAGCGCCATGGGAACTGATTTAATTTGGGAGGTGCAGTAGAATTTAATGTCATCACATTGTTCAGTCGCACACTCTAAGCAATGCGATAAAGGTGAGGTGGTGCCATAGTCTGGCAAGCCAGAACAAATGAATCGTCCACACATTGCACGCGACTAGAACAATCATTTGGTCTGGATGAAACAGGTTTGAAAAGAAGGTGAGTTAATAAAATTAATCAAATCACAGCGCAGTAGTTGTGACAAGTGGGGTGGATGCTTACGTCGACCGGCCGGATTGGATCGCCCGAATGAGGACAACAATCCGATTCGTTCACCTGGTTGATCCAGACCCACCAGACTGTCCAGTTGACGAGCGTTGGTTCTGGCGTGCCAGGCTAGTGTTGCCACAGTTACTTCTCGAAAAGTAATCTGACTACTGATTACTCACTACTCCTCTTAAAAGTTTGATTACTGGTGACTTTATTTTTTAGATTTACTTAGATTACGTCAGTTACTTTTAGTTATTCTCCATTACATTCAGCAGCTGCCGAGTGCCAAACAACCTTAACCAATGCCCACTGTATTGGATGTACGTTTTAAATGATGTGGTAAAATGTATACAATCGTTGTTATGTTATTATTTTATTTTTAGAGTTGAAGGCAAATTAGTAGTGTTCTGGAATGTTGAGTAGGGTGTATTGCCCTAATGTGGGACATTTTTTGGAACGTCCTAATGTGCAACGTCAGTTGTGTAATTTGACACAGTCAAATGTAGCGTTAAACATTTGAACGTAGTGTTAGACACATTACCATAGCTGTTTCCCATACTTTTACTGACATTCATTAGTTTAGGGAGGAGCCAGAGCCACTGGAACTTAGGTGGCCCACATTAGGCAGTGGCCCACATTAGGACAATCCACCCTAATTAAATAGTAAGTGATTTGGGAAAGTAACTTTAACTCAATACTGATTTGGAAAAAGTAATGTGTTATATTACTAATTACTTAAAAAAAAAAAAGCTATAATCAAAATCAAAGTAAGTTAGTTACTGTAACGCACTTACAGCAGTAACTAAGGACATCACTGGTGGCGAGGACACCTACATGAACATTTACAATAAATGGAACAAATGAACATATTCATGAACGTATCAATTGATTACTTCATTATTGAGGAGTTAATTAACAAACTATATTTTTGAAATTCTCTTCCGTTTTCACGCCAACGCATGGTGCTGCGGAGGTCAGAGCACCCATAGTCCCCATGGCCTTGCTTTGGAGTGACTCAAACATGCAGATGCAGACACAGAAGGCAGTGGTACATACATTAGGTTGGTAATCATTGCACGCTCACGCGTACACACAGTTATTGGCATGCATCATGCAGACTATTAGCCTGGTAAGTCAGAACAAATGAATTGTTCACGCATCACACGCATTTATAAGCATTGTTTGGTCTGGATTTTTTTTTTTAAATGTTTTTTCCAGCCCATTCAGGCTGTTTTTTTGCGAAGCTTTATTTATTAGGCTTAGTGGAAACAGGTGAAGATGGGGGGTAGACATGCGGGAAATACGTCGGTGGTGGGATTCGAACCACCGACTCACCACGCCATTAAGGCATATGCGTGCTTTCCAGTGCACTGCCTAACCGACTGAGCTACTGGGCAGCACATTTGGTCTGGATTTAGCAGTTTTGAGAAAAGGCCCACGTCTCAAGTCGATCAAAGCCCGCCTTAACAGACCCACCGGACCCTCTCATCGCAAACGATCCATGGACGATTCGTTGGCTCTGGCATGTCAGGCTATCGGGCTATCTGTTGCAGTGTCAATTCAGAAGAACTAACTGCACCTTTTTGGTGTCACTCGCAAAAGAGCTTGAGCATGGTGACGTCACAGCTTGGGGGCGGTAGGCATTTTGGGGTTTGCACTTACGGTGAAGTATACGTATACGTACGGTGAAGTGGTATACCTTACTACTTCACTTCCATTGTATATGTATATGTATATTGTAAATGGAAATCAAATGAATGCTATCAATCGGCAGCAGTTGGCAGCCTACTCCCATGGATAAATCAATAATAGAATAAGACCTTTAAAGCAACGGGACTCTCAAAATGTCTGCCGCGCTCAAGCCATGACATCAGCATTCACAAGCCCTATTCTCCATACCTTAATAGCAAATTAATGCTATCAATCGCCAGCATATGACAGCCTACTCCCATGGATAGAGCAATAATAGTTTAAGACTTTTGAATCGTCAATCTCATGCAAATATAGGTCTCTACCTGTTTGTTTGACCATAATGCAACTCCCAAAATGTCTGCCGCCCCCCAGCCATGACATCACATTGCACAAGCCCTATTGGAAGTTTAGAATGTCAATACTGCCATAGAACTGAAAGGGAAGCTCTTCCCACTCATAAGATGAGATCTACGTCATAGTGCACAATAGGAATAAGGTGATAAGCTTGCTAGTGGTGATCCTTGCTGGACCCATACAAATGAAATAAATGCTATTTTTAAATATAAAAATATTTTTAAAATGATTTCATATGATAGGCAGCAAACTAAACCTTCATCACCAATGATGCAGTCAATGATGCAGAAAAAAATATGTGCAATGATATATAGCGAATATATAAATACTATATACATAAATACTATATTGAAATGTTCATAGATGGAAGACAAAGTAATATTGTCCATATATTCGGCTAGAGATATTATGCTACTTTCAAGACTTTTGACAGCAGCCCTGCACACGTAATCAGTATAAAAATAGTACGAGTATGTAAAATACACACATATATATGCAAACACACAGAAAAGATCACAGACAAAATGGTTGTAAACATGGCTATTATCAGCAAATTTCAATTAGGGAATGACCAGGGATGTCCCCACGGATTCAATTCTGGCAGAAAACAAAATGAAATGAATTGCATTGAAATTAATTGATGCAATACAGATTTCAATTACTTTACCCCATTCAGTGCCATGGACGTATAGTTTTTTTAGCAAAGTTTTTTTTTGTTTTTTTGAATAGTGTGGCACAGTGGCGAAGACGCATCATCAAATTATTTACCATTTTCTAAAAGAAGAAATACATTTTTAAAAAGTATTGACTTTGTCCGCCAGACTGCACTATACGGCACCTCTTGGCCCGTCTGGCGGACAAAATCGATACTGCACACTCATTTATTGCTTCTTTAAGAGGTTAGGTTAAATTATTTTGTCAGAAATCAGCATTTTTTTAGTGATACATGTTCCATGAATACATGTTCTCCATGTTCTGGAGACTATTACCAAAGAATGGAAACAGGTACAAACATTTTTTTTTTCTGATGATAAAGAAAAGTCTGAAATTTACCATGGTATGTTTGTTGTTGACATGGGCACAGAACTCAATTTTCTATGGGCCAGAATCTGACACTGGGATGTTTTGAATTTGAAAATGGCTGGCACTCAATGAGTTAATGATTATCCTATCATCATATCTATCCTGGCAAGCCAGAACAAACGGCTTGGTATTTGTTTCTGCATCGCACACTGTTCACACTTGATACCCATGACAGTGTGCGATGCAGAAACGAGTCGATTGTTCTGGCTTGCCAGGCTATACGATATCCAGTCAACGTATCATGTTTGTAAGTCAATAACGTCATTCCTGTTGACCTTTAAGGCAAATAGCACCGACTGGTCTCTCCCTAATGTAATGCTGATTATTGTTGTTGAATATACATTTGTAAACATGTTGTTTCTGTTTCTCAAATTTTTTTACATATCCCTTTTATGTACAAAGTGCACGGCGGCATTTACTAGTGATGTAATCATTGAATGGAATTTAACAAGAGCTTCCTCCTACAACTGTAAAATTGTGTAAAGTTTTCCTATTCATGACGTCATGAATACTTTAATTTCACCCTCTAAATTTTAATCAAAGGCTGTGTCCGAAATCACTCAATCAAATCGCTTTCCTTATATAGTGCAGCATGTAGGGTGCATGGCATTTTGTAGGGCTGTCCGAATATTCCCTGTACCCTTTAAAAGTGCACTTTAAAATCCCACAATGCACCACAAAAAGCTGTGTATCGCAGCCAGGCAATATTATGACCCATAATGACGATAATAATAACTGAATGACGATACATAATTTTAAAAAACAATATAAACTGTACAGATATCAATTAACGGCAATGACGTGGCTATGCGACAGTGATGACGTAATTAATTAATTTCAATTATACTGTCCTAAATCTCGGTCGTTGCTGTTGAAATGCTGTTATATAGTGAGCGCGCTATGTAGGGAGTAGGGGATATGGAGCAATTTCAGACATAGCCACAGTGAACCATTGTGACCCGGATGTGTCAACTCTAAACCCAATCCAGTTCGCTTTTATGCACAAGTGAAATGAGTTAGAAGGCTTGGTGGCACCCATAGTTCAAAGCATATAAACAAAATAGAGGAGGCGAAAAATTAGTGGGCTGAAATCTAGAATCTCGATATCAGAATTCTAGTTTTTTAGATCTCAAGTTCCTTTTTTTTCCTCAGAAAAATAGTGCTTGAGTATATAAATATTTGATACATATACTTGATTAGCATTTCAAAGGATCTGTACTTGATTACCACTCTGTTCCATTTTCAATGAAAAGGTAAACAGGCAACATCTTCACTAATCATTGTATTTGGAACGGGGTGAAGTGGTCGTATTCAAATTTGCATGCACATTGATTCAATTGACAGTAATAGGGCTGTTGCGCGGTGACGTCACGGCAGGTGGCGTCTTGGCAGCAGACATTTTGGTTGTAGAAGCACATGGTTTGTTTACACTCTCACTGCGCGCCTGGAGTGTACAGAGACACGGTTCGAGAGAGAAAGAGCTGTTAAAATGTTACAAATATAAATAACAAACAATGTTAAAATCTAAGAAACTATGTGGGATATAACGGTACATGGTAGAGAAGGACGCCAAAGAGAAATATATGGAAAAGATTAACATTATGTACAGACTGGACCCCTACAAAATGTCAACGAGTGTCAAAGATGCACTCAATTAGACGATACGTGCTTAGTGGGGCATGTAGCAAGAGTGTAAACAAACCGCGCACTGCTCACCTAAATGTCTGTGCAACAGCCATATAGGCTACACAGCCAATTACCAATTGCTATTGGCTAGTATTTTTACTAAGCGGTGGATACTGGCTGGGCAGTTACGGTGATCCCCAGTTCTCCTGTTTTGTCCTTTTGCGTGAGCTCCCGCATCCCGTGATTCTTTGCTTAACCTTGTTGCCAGCAACTTCCGATTTGTTTATCTGAGGTAAAGCAAATTTTTGTAAAGTCCAGAATTGAGGACTTCCACAGTGTGTCCCAGAACAAAAACAAAATAAAAACACAGACAATTTGGGTCTGTTCCACTTCGCACACGTCAGCACTTTGTGCACTTCGTTCGAGTGCTTAGTGCTGTTCCAATTGAAAAGTGGCAAAATTAAGTGCGCCACAAATACCCGGATGGTGCTGTCTGAACGGGCAAAATTCGAAGTGCACGGCCATGGACACTCCATGCACTCCTGGGACGCTACTAATAGGGGAAGAGTCGGGGCCACAGCAGCAAAACGTTTCAAATGACCACCGAAGATGCAGGCACGGACAAGACAAGAAATTGAATTAACAAGAAAAAAAATGTTTATGGATCAAAGATACTCAAAAACAAGAACATTCTAACGTTCCTTCAAGAACAAGAATGTTACTGGGAGGTTCCCACTTTGAGTATACGTTTTCCATACTCTATACAATATGTATCGTAAAGGACATTAAATTAATTGATAAAAGACAGGGAGCCTGAGAAAAAGTGCATAAAGAATGGCCTTTGGAAAACAGCACCAATGTGCATCCAGTTGTACACAACATGGCTATATCGAATGCAAACGTCAAACTCGAAGCGTAGCTTCTGTGTCGGCCTGCTAAGGCTGCCATCTTGTTTAGGACAAAGCGGCACCAATGCCCTAAAAAGAAACATAGAATGAAATGTCACAGATTTCTACCTAGTTTGCATAATTTGTCTAGGACTTTGAAATGATCCACTGTAATAATAAAGTGCTTTACAAATTGAACGTATAAATTCTGGGCTACCTTGTTGAAGTGTAATCGTTCTACATGGAAGAAATACATTTTTGATTCTTCTGTTGAAATGAATTAGAGAAATCAGTAAACTGAGAGATTGAGCCGGCGTTAGCACGGTCAAAAGAAGGGAAATAGAAATAGGATTCAGTCACTGCCACTGACCCTTTTCTCCACTGCGGAAGCGTTCCAAATTTTTTTTTTTGAGCCAATCAGAGCCCACTTATGGCAGGCACATAGGAGGTATCCGCCAATCACACTCTTGTCATGCTAATCTACGCTACTGTTGGAATGTCTTCCTACCAAACGAATGAGATCAGGGTGATTGTCTGATACGGTGAGCATTTCATGTTCACACCTAGCAGCTGGACCATCGGAGCGTCCGTGTGTGTGTGTGTTAGTGCTCCTCATTTAGTCCAGAACGCTTGCTGCAGCTTCAGTATACAGAAGCAGTGAAACCTTATATCGTAATCACCTATTTACAGATAACAGGAAGGTTTTAGGATACAAAAACCTAAGAGAAAGAAAGGGATGCAATAGGGCAATAAAGGTTGCAGTAGAAAAGGAATTCTTAGGTTAGTTGGAAGACAAAATCTGTGCAAGGTTTGCTACGCCATATAGATTTCTTTTCGCTTGCATCGCTGCCACCCGGCACCCCAGCCTTCGTTAGCCTGGCAAGCCAGAATTAATTAATCGTCCACACATGCACACATTTAGAATGATCATTTAGTTTGGACTGAGCAAGTTCGAGAAAAGGCGTGTCAATCGAATGAAGTTATGGCATCACAGGTGAGCCCACGGCTCGATTGGAACACAGCCTGCATTAACACGCCGCTTACTGGAGTGCCGGAACGTGGAAAATGATCTGATTTGTCGGGCTGCTTAACCCAGACCCACTGGACCGTCCTGCCGTTGCGTGGACAATTCCTTGGTTCTGGCTTGCCAGGCGAGGGGTTCGTTGCCAGCAAGCAAGCTGTGGTACGCTCTGAGCCCTGCCGTTCACTGTGCTGCCACCTGGGGCTTGGCTGCCAGGGAGAAAGCTCGGCGTAGCACGGCTCGCAGGCATGGAGACCGAACCGCCAAATTGAGAAATCTCCCGCAAGCCGATTACTACCATTGTTCTGGTAGCAAAATTTCACAATTCAGGCGTGCAGAACTCAGTGGCATTGAAAGTTGTCAGTCTATCGGCAGCAATTCTTTGTTATTACTGCTGAATCCATCATGACTGATGTCTGAGCTTATAGCACTTGCTGGCTAAGGGGGCTTGATTTGATAGCCCTACCTCTTCACCCTAGAGAAGGGCAAGGGCTAAACGAAGGGAGAAGGAAGAGTGATGGGGTACGGCGAGAGTCAGTTATTCAGATCCAGACTCAATGGGAATCTGTAATTCCCTTGCAGCATTTGTTTATAATCTTACTTGTCAGTTAACCTGACTTGCACAATCACACCAAAATATGATTCCACTTGTCACAGCGATGTAGTTGTAAAGCCAATTGGTTTGTCGTGGAGAGAGATGACAAGTGAAATCTTTTCCCAGCTATGTTCGAAAAATCCCTTGGAGTGCACGCTGGTCTCTCAAACTGGAGTGTTTCTTCTCCTCCTTCCGGGACTCTGAGCCAAATCAACTTTCAATTCGCGATACTGGACCTAAAGGTTAGAACAAAAACACAACAAAACACAAGTTTTGCTTTTTCCATTCTAACGACCCTTTTTTTCCCTTCTAACGACCCTTTTTTTATTTTTTTCCAGTGTCAGCGCCATTTTAAACATATTAAAACCATTATCATAGGCCCCTAGAAGTTCATGTTCTGCGCGTGGATAATTTAACAAAACATTGGGGAGGGGGTGTAACCAATCAGGACCAGCCTGCACCTTTTTTTTTTTTTAAGAGTTTTTAAAAAGTTTGAAATTCAAGTCAACACTACTGCTTTTAGTTGCATATGGCATACCCATGGCAAGATTTATGGGAAAAATAAATAAATAAAGTTATAATAATGATTACAAAAAATCGATTTACGTCCTTTTTCAATAGAATTCATTACATTTTGAGCATGAATTGATTTTAAATCTATCTTCACATAATGAAACACATATACATAAAAATACGTAATTATACTTTCATTCATTAAGGAATGCAGAGCAAATAAAGGATATAACCAAAATGGGTCTCTCAATCATCAGAATCTGAATACTTGAGTTTTGGTTATATCCTTTATTTGTTTTTGCATTCATTAATATATGAAACTATAATACATATTTTTTAATGTATTTTTGTTTCATTATGTGCACATCTGACTTCTGACTTCTGATTGCTGTTATAATTTACAAGTACACACCATCTGGATGTCGGAGGGCACCCGCGAGAGGAAGTCTACGACTTCATTGTTGTCAATCAAGTAGGGGTTGCGGAGCTTCTTGGTAAATTTGTTGACACCTGAGAAAACACAAGCAGCACTTTGTCAAATGACTCAAAGACAACAGTAGCGTTTAACTCACAACAGGACACAAGGTGTTGCTAGCAAAAGCATTACATTGTCCCATTACAAACAGACAAAAGTCACATTAGGGGTGGCTTGCCCTAATGTGGGCCCTTTTTTGCAGCTTCCTAATGTGGATCAGTCAGTTGCCTGTGGTGCTGTTATGGATTGGGACGTCTTGCCCCGTGTCGCGCTGACCAGAACAGCGCATGCGGTTGTGTCAACAAAGTTATGCCAGCAAGTTAGGCAAAATATGATGTCGTTGGTTTACATTGCTGTGATAGGCTGATATAAAGTGGAGTGATCTATTGGACACCGAGATATATCAATGTCTGAACAGAACTGAATAAAGAAAGAGTTGTTCTTTCATCCCAATGAGAGAATGGTAGTGTTCTGTGCTTCATTGCATTAGAGTTTGTTCAATCCCTGGGCCATGCTCGGCTCAAGGCTGCGAGGGGTTAAACTGTCTGAGAGCATCCGTAGTTTCGGATGCAATCGCTGGTTACTGCTGGGTCCAATGCCTCTGCCTGGGTCACAACTCTGGTCACAACTCTGGTTCTGGGTTCTGGTTCTACTGCTACCATATGGTCTGGTCTGGTTCCACTGCTGAGGTGGCCGCTACATACTTGGTGAGCCACTTATAATCTGAGTGTCAAGGGTTATTTGCATGCCAGCCACAGCGATATATATACAACAGAGATGGCAAAAGTAGCCAAATGTCTTACTCGAGTAAGAGTAAAATACATTAGTAAAATAACTACTTGAGTAAGACTAGTAAGTACTGATCCAAATATCTACTTGAGTAAAGTAAAGACTACAGGCTGAGAAATGTACTCAAAAATTATTTTTGAAAGTAAAAAGTACAGGCTCTAAAATGTAATCAAAAGTATTTTTTTAAGTATAAAGTACAAAGAACTAAGAATAAAATTGTATGTAAATTTCATTTTTTCAATGTTATAGTTTGAATAAATGACTAACAAGCCTAATTTAGCTTATATCTCGATGATCTTAATGAAAACCACTTATTAACTTAATAACTGGGACTGTGCTCGGTACACCAGCGCCCTCTATTGACTAATATTATACATCTTATCCTACCCCGTCAGTGCGTAAAAAAAGAAAAAGTACAGAGTAGAAGTACAGATATTTTTGTTAAAAATGTACTCAGTACAAGTAAAAAGTAATCACAGAAAAAAGTACTTCTAAAAGTACAGATACTTGAACATTTTACTTAAGTACAGTACTTGTACTTTGTATTTGTACTTTGTTACTTGCCATCTCTGATATACAATCCATATTACATGTTAAAGGTCATCTCTCTATAATTCCTACAACAATCAATGTTCTTCATTATTGCCGAGTTCAGCTAGCGTTATCCCTGTAGAAATGATGGATTTATACTCCATCAGTGCGACAGTGAAATGTAGTGTTGAACAGTTGAACTTGATGTTAGACACATTACCATAGTTTGATTTTACCATAGTTTCACTGAAATTCATTAGTTCAGGGAGGAGCCCGAGCCCATTGCCCATTTTAGAGCAATCCACCATACCAGTACAGTATTTCTTACTTGAGTGGGACTAAACATTTATTAATGTTAAAAAACTTGAGAAAGTGCCGCTCCTCCACCAGCAGGTGGCAGCAGTTATCTCTCTCTCCCTTTTCACCCTCTCTCGACCACTCCCTCTCTCTCTGTATCCCAGGTCGGTTGACGTTAAATCGGACCATTTAGGCGTATTATTTTCTGTGATGTAAGGTGCGAATCCAAAAAACGATTTGCTTATTTTGAAAGGGTACAAAACCCGAGCCCCCAATCCCTAACCTAACGCCCAACCTAACCCTTACCTCCTACTACATACCCCTAACCTAACCTTAACCCAACCCTAACCATACCCTAAACTTAACCCTAACCTTAACCCTATTCCTAACCTTAACCTAATCTTAACCTTAACCCCTAATCTTAACGTAACCCAACACTAACCTTAACCCCAATCCTAACCTAACCCAACCCTAACCTTAACCTTGAACTAACCCTAACCCCTAACCTTAATGTAACCCAACACTAACCTTAAACCCAATCCTAACCTAACCTAACAAAATATGCAAACGTTTTTTGGGATTCAAACTTTACATAACGGCAAAAAATATGTTAGAATTATCCAATTTATCAGGGACCCTCCCAGGTCCCTGATGGCGCACAGCTGGAGCCACTCCCCTCATCAGCTGGGAGGCTATATAGGAGTGGCCGACAGAGCACACGGTGCCACAACTCTGCAAGCTAGAGTAACTATAGCTTTGCTCTACAGTATCTGGTTAACTCTCTAGTACCTGTTATTTATCGATTCTAGTTTTTCCCCTTTGTTTTGTTCCTGTTTGTTAATTGCCTCATCCGAAGAATTTGTGTTTATTATTAGTTTTCACCTAGTCCAGCCCGGCCCAGTCCAGTTCTGTTTCCACTGTGTCCTGCCCAGTCCTGTCCCGCCAGTTCTACCTAGTCCAGCCTGGCCCAGTCCTGTCCCATCGTCCAGTCCGGTCCAGCCCAGCTTCACCCTTTCAACAAACCTTGTCAAAACTTGCTGTGCTGTTCCTTGCCACTAGGGGTCATACTGAACAAATCCTAACAGAAAGAAGAAAGTACTGATTCAAATATCTACCCGAGTCTAAAAAAATGGTCTGAAATATACTGAAATGTATTTTTTTAAGTAAAAATGTCCTGCGTATTCATTTCATTTCCACACATGTCCACTCTTTACTAAGCACACTGCCACAAAAAAAAAACAACAAAGGGTGGGATTCTCAAAATCAACAGGGGGGGATAAATACCATTGTCGTTGAGTACAAAATTAAAAATATCTGTGTAGTCTATAGACAAGTTTACGCGCTAAAAACCTGGGTCTGACATTTTGAAACTACGACTTCAAGTTACATGCTGGATGGCTGCATTCGATCCTAAAGTAGTCAAAAATGAGTAAATGGAACGGGTTGTGCAGATTACTGAATCTTGTGTGTTTGTGGGGCACAGATCCGCACTAGAACATTTGGGTGTGGAATAGCACAGCGCAACTTGCCACCATCATTTTCTATTGCGGATCTATGTCCCACAAACCCATGATTCAATAATCTGCACGCCCCTTTCCTTTTACTCGTCTTTTCAGATTGAATGCATCTATCCCATTGGTCCAGAAGAACATGTGACCAAACCGAGTAGGTAACTTCAAGCGATACTTTCAAAATGTCCGCCCCATGTTTTTAGCGTGTAAACTCGTCTAATATATTGGCCAAAGTTTCAACAATTAATCGGGCTTTTCTTGGTGCGGTTACGTACCCCAAGCTAGCAGGATGTAGCGTAGTGGCAGGAAGTAAAGTAGAGCCATGGCGGCGCAGAGTGCGCCTACCGCCAGCCAGCTGAGGAACGGCACGGCCCACGTCACTGTGCTGCAATAGATGTATTAAATATATTTATGGCATGCAGAAGATGTGTGGTTGCTAATGTTAATTATTAGTTATATATAGAAATGGCAAAAGTACCGGTATTTTTTACTAGAGTAACAGTAAAATACATTTGTAAGAAAACAACTCGAGTAAGACTACAAAGTAGTGATCCAAATATCTACTCAAGTAATGTAAAAAGTACAGCTAATAAATGTACTCAAAAAGTATTTTTGAAAGTAAAAAGTACACGCTCTAAAATTACTCAAAATTATTTTAAAGTACAATGTACAAAGCGTACAAAACCTGCATTTGCCTTAAAACTTTACAGGCAATATACATATTTTTTGAGGGGCAAAGCCAGAGACTAAATTAAAACAATTCATTAACTGCTACTGTACTCAGTGCATTACCGAGTACCGCCCCCTACTGACTCATTCACGCTATACATATAATCCTACCATGTTGTTGCAGAAAAAAAGTAACAACCATGGTTTGGGAAAAGTAAGGAGTAGAAGTATTTTTTATTAAAAATCTACTGAGTAGAAGTACTCACAGAAAAAAGTACTTCTAAAAGTACAGATACTTGAACATTTTAATTAAGTACAATACTCAAATATTTGTACTTTGTTACTTGCCATCTCTAGTTGTTATTCACACTGTATAAAAGGACAAAATTCTGTCAACAATTATAGAGCCCCAGCATACTCTCATGGAAACGTTTTTTGCTTTTTTGGTATGTCCTCTTTTTACTAACAATACAGTAATTACCTGCTCACAAACCTGCGTTTCTCGTTAGCAAAAAGCTGTGTTTCTCACCATCAAAACAATCATTGATATTTAATTCACAGATCCGCACGAGAGCATTTGGGTGAGGAATACCACACCGCAAGTTACCACCACAATTTTTAAATAACCCTGTAGGTGTGTGCTCCCACCGAAAAGTCATGTTGAATAATCGAATAATCAAATACACGGCACGTAAAAGACACCGGAAGTGATGTTCAGACACCGGAAGTACCCCCCGAACTTGTCTATAAATCTAAAATGTTCATGAGCAATCAACTGACGAGCGAGCAATGCCATATTTGAGTGAGGAGTGAGCTTGAGCGGACGGTGTATCATTGTTAAGCGAGCGAATAGCCAGAGGATTTAAAAGCGGCACAAGTTTTGAGCGGGAAACCAAATCGATCCGCTACACTCACATGCCCTGATATGTTGTCACGTGACAGTGCACACAGGCGTGCGCATGCACACACTTCCTGCCCCCTAAACAGCGTGCTGGATCGCTTTCTCAAATTCAAGCCTGTTTAGTTCATGCAGAGGCCAATAAGATGTTTTCATGTAAAGATCTGAGTGATTGTTTAAGTCCAACACAGTCAGCTTCCTATTACAAACTATTACAAACGGTAGCGTGCATGTTTTAACATGCCGTTTGAAGAGTGCGCGCCACCAGTAAGTATGGCGTCACAGCGCCGTGTGCGTGCTTTGTGTGTGTGTGTGTGTGTGTTCATCCTGCAATAACCAGTATCATTAACGCTGTCTGCTGTCGTTGTTGAATGTGGAAATTAATTTAAAAAAATACTCTACGAACACTTGCATTGATAATGGGTTACCACACATACTGCTAGCACTAACAATACTATGTTTTTGTACCACTACGGCGCAGGTTTGCAATTATTATTATTATTATTATTATTATTATTATTATTATCATTTACATCTTTATTTGCAGACTCAGGTCCATAACATCAGGTACATAACACAAACAAACAATGAAAAATAAAAACAACTAACAAATACAGTAAGCACACACGCACAAAAAAAAGACAACAACGACAAAGCGTAAGAGTCGATACATCCTCAATACATCCGAATTGAATATAAAAATATAGAACCATACACTTAAAAGACAGCTGTACCAGTGCCTCCAGAACTGAGACTAGTACCTGGTGGAGCTGCAGTGAGACAGACTTTTAATGATGTCATTTTCCGAGGCATCAAGCCTGCCCATAAATTTGAACATGAAGTTTCGGAGTATGGCGTGAAAGGTGTTAATGCGTGAATTAACAAACAGTTCACTCGCGCTCAGCCACCAAGGTCTTTTAAGAAGAATTCTCTCTCTCTCTCTCTCTCTCTCTCTGAGTGCTTCTAGTTTTAATTGTTGTGGCCAGTTCCGTTAGCATGGTTATACTAGTGGCTTGAGCGCTAGTTATTCTCCAACATAACACAGAAAGAATGTTAACCATTTTTTGCTATTTAGGTCATTTTTTGCTATTTAGGTCAACAGTCCTCCCCCTTGATGGGTGATCATCAGAGATGGCAAGTAACAAAGTACAAATACTTACTTAAGTATTTTTATCTGTACTGTACTTAAGTAACTTTCTCAAATAACTAGTACTTTTGGAAGTATTTCTCTGACGACTTTTTACTTGTACTCACTACATTTTCAACACAGATATCAGTACTTTCTACTCCTAATTTCCTAAAACAGACTTGTTATTTTTTTGCCAATATAAATAAACTGGTTTGCACAACAGCACTGATCTTCAAGAACTCTTAACATTAAGTAATGGACCTTAATGTAAACACCACTGCATACATGTGACATTTTCTACAATATGTATCTTTACATTGACACGACAAACTAAGAAATGATTATTTCCTGACATGAGCAGCTAATTTCTGGTACTTTTTACTTTTAAAAATAATTTTTAGTACATTTCAGAGCCTGTACTTTTCATACTTTCAAAAATACTTTTGAGTATATTTTAGAGCCTGTACTTTTTACGTAGATATTTGGATTAGTATTTTGTAATCTTACTCAAGCTGTTGTATTAATGTATCTTACTTTTACTCACGTAAGAAATCTGGGTACTTTTGCCATCTCTGGTTCTCTCATACTGACTTTTTGAGGCGCTCCCCGTAGGATGCTACTTCGTCCAGGGTGGTTTGCACACTGAGGACAACATCTTGGATGGCGTACAGCTTGTCCAGGAAGCCTTTAGACTCTGCATCCTGGGGAGGGAGGACACACAGCCCTCAGCACAGCAAATGAAGGACTCATGCTGTGTAATGGCACAACTCACAATAGGAACGCCCCTGGTTCGAATCCCAGCCCGCCCAGGTCCTTTCTGTCTGGAGTTTACATGTCCTACCCGTGTCTGCGTGGGTTTCCTCCTCATCTATTCCTAACTCCAGATTCTGAGCCAGTGCCTTGGCCAGGGGCACTGACTGGAGCAGGTAACTAGCATTTGCTTTTTATGGCGGGGAAAAACTGGAGTGCCTGGAGGAAATCCACGCAGACAGGGGGAGAACGTACACTCCACACAGAAAGGACCTGTGCGGACTGGTATTTGCATCCCATTTGGTTAGAGCAATTACAGATTCTGGTGTTTGTTGCAGCACATACATTTAGAACTGTAACATTTTTAAAAGTTATTTTTTTCCAGTGTCAGCGCCGTTTTTCCATCTTTATTGTCAGGATTAGTCGGAAACTGGCTTGAAGAGATCGGGGGTAAAATCGCAGACAAGCTGACTAGGGGAGGAGAACTTGCGACACTGCGGATACTGTGATCGAAACCACCAACGCCATTACTATGAATGGGGGCGAGTTAGGTACACCGTCTTTAAGCACTCTGCCAACCATAAAATTAAGCTAGTTTGGTACCATGGAAGTCTTGGGAGGTGTTATTGGCAGAGGGGTTACTGCACCTAACACGCCCCCATTCCTGTTAATGCCGCTGTGTCGTCTGCAGTGCCACAAGTTCTACTCCCCTTGCCAGCTTGTCTGCGATGTATCGGACATAGAAAGACCTAGCCTGGCAAGCCAGAACCAACAAAGCATTCATGCATCACTCGCGCTTCACGGTCTGGATCAAGCAGTGTCGAGAAGTGGGAGGATCCAAATCAAGTTATCAAATCACAGCGCAGTAGGCGTGACAAGTGGCAGGCGGTAGGAGGAGCATTCTTTTAAAAAATCCAATCGAGTCAACCAATCACGGCCCGTATAGCGCATGAATCGAGTGAGCATACCAAACTCCGCCGTCGTCTCGCAAAGAGCCCGCATTCACGGCGCCCTGTTTGGGCCGAACATACAACAGCGATGGGTGTCAGACCACCACAGCTTACCTTGTCCTCGTCCTCCTCTTCCTCCCAATCGAACAAATCTTCCATAGACTGAACAACAGACAACACAACATAGACAACAACACACTGTCAGATTCATTCGTTTTGTTTTTGCTTTCCTATAGTTTTGCCCTCTTTCTGCCCGTTCCCCTATCTATGTATTCAGGACTGGACTTGATATATGGTGTACCAGCCAATGGAAAAAAATAAAATCATGAATAAAACAATATATGGATTATAGACATATTAGGGATTGCAACTCCCTAATATGGAACAGTCAGTTGCCTAATGAAGGATAGTGAAATGTAGTGTTGAACTTGATGTTAGACACACTACCATAGTTTGATTTTACCATAGTTTCACTGATATTAATTCGTTTAGGGAGGAGCCAGAGCCACTGGAGCTTAGGTGTCCTACATTAGGCAGTGGCCCACATTAAGACAATCCACACACACACACACACACACATTCTGTCAATAATAACTATATAAGCATGCACTGTATGTGGTTATACCGCCATGAAGGGTCAAAAAATAAAAATATAACTCATGTTGACTTCTTTATGTAGGTTGATGCACTTTATTTCAATTGTTGAAACTGCGACTCTGACATACATTCTTCTTTAGAATATGCTTCCAGACAAATATGGCATACAGGCCCAGGGCTTGAAAACGGAATACATTTTTAAAAGTTCCATTCCGTATTAATACTATCAAAATGACGATTCTACCTAGATACTTGTACCTTTTTCAGACTATACCACTTGCCCCCCCAACGTTTTTATTCAGCTCAATAAAAAAAATGATTACGAACTTTATATGGAATGGAAAAAAGCCCAGACTTCGACTGTCACTGTTATACTTGCCATTTGATAGAGGGGGCTTAAAAGTTCCCAACTTTCTCTGGTATTTTTGGGCAGCACAGCTGAGTGCATGCAGATTTTATTTCATTAAAAATTGCCCTGCAGCCTGGATGTCTATTGAATCCACACATGCTCCAATTCCAGTGGACTTATACATTTACTCTGCAGAGAAGAAAAAATTAATAAAACAAACACGAAATCCATTTCTTAAAAACTTGATCAATATCTGGCATACAGTCTCAACTTTCCTAGGAGACGACCTCTCGGCGCTTTTGCCAATTTACGGAAACAGCAATTTTCATCCAGGCAGAGCGGATCCAGGTTTCAAGATGTGTGTCATGAGCCGCTCGTCCACGGGCGCCAGGTTCGTCCGTGGACCGCACCAGCGCAGCTGGCGCTTACCGATCTCGTCTCCGGAGCGGTTCCTGATTGGCTGCTCTCCCCTTCTTATAGGCGGCGCCCAAGTTCTTCCTGGGTCAGTACTAGGTTGACAAGTTTATGTTTCTGATAGCTAGTGTGTTACTGTGTCATCGCCTGCTAGCCAGTTAGCCAGTTAGCCGTTTGGGTAACCTGGAGCTATCTTCGACTACAGGATCGACCTCTTCCACCTCCGGATCGAGCTCGCCGGTCACGGGCCAACTACCGGAGATGAGTACTCACACCAAGACTCTTATGATATGAACATTGTTTGTTTACTGTGTCCAGAGACTCGTTTACCTGTACACTGGTGATTTGTTTATTCCGTTTTGCACAGTGGGTGCTGCAATTGTTTTGTGTTTGCTCCTTGATTTTCTGTATCAAACGGATGGCCTGGATAGGCATCCAACCTTTTCTCTGACTGAGTCCATATTTATTCATATTAGCTATACGAATC
>OMKY01224041.1:0-12409 GCA_900302395.1 Bregmaceros cantori
CTAGCATGCTAGGTTACAGGCATGCTAGTCTGCTAGTTTACAGACATGCTAACATGCTAGGTTACAGACATGCTAACATGCTATGCTACAGACATGCGAACATGCTAGGTTACAGACATGCTAACATGCTAGGTTACAGACATGCTAACATGCTAGGCTACAGACATGCTAACATGCTAGGTTACAGACATGCTAACACTCTAGGTTACAGACATGCTAACATGCTAGGTTACAGACATGCTAACATGCTATGCTACAGACATGCTAACATGCTAGGTTACAGACATGCTAACATGCTAGGCTACAGACATGCTAACATGCTAGGTTACAGACATGCTAACACGCTAGGTTACAGACATGCTAACATGCTATGCTACAGACATGCTAACATGCTACGTTACAGACATGCTAACATGCTATGCTACAGACATGCTAACATGCTAGGTTACAGATATGCTAACATGCTAGGTTACAGACATGACACATAATACAGAGCCAAGAAAAAAGTAATGATCAAGACTTGAACATTGAATTATACATGAAATGGATTTTAACATCTCTAGAGTGAATCACTGCTTGGTTCCAGAACTTCCAGGAACGGTCTGTGAATCTTTTTCCATTTCCAGGACACCGTCCCCTTCCTGTACAGCAGTGCCGGACCACACGTGTACAGCAATGTCGGTGTGTGCGGTGTGGAGGAAGAGCCCCTTCTGAGGACCCTCTGCTACGCCGACACCACAGACGACGCAGAAGATGAGGACGAAGCGTCCTGCGAGGAGGACTCGACGAGGGGCACGCCGGTCAATAACATGTTCAATGAGAACATGGAGCCTGGCAACGACAACCAGGTATTGGTCGCTTTTCTTCCGGATTCGGAGCAATTATGGACATACAAAAGAAAAAAATAGATTCTAAAATCTCTATTAACACAAAGAGATAAAATACATTTCTAGAATAGAAATAGTACATCAAACTCAATACAAAAAACATAGATCATTTTAGAAGACTGAATTTCTGTGCCCTTACACATGGGCTTTTATACAAAAATATTGACATTTGTTGCGGAGACCGGACTCCGTTGCAAACTTAAAAGTCAGAAACTTGAGAAGTTGTAACTGCGATGCCGATGCGTTGATTTCTGGTTTCCCAGGTCACAGAGACAGGCGTACCGGGGGCTGCCAGCAGTAAAACTACCTTCCTGGTGCTCTCGGGCAGCACAGATGACATCATCGACCTCACAGCTCTGCCCCCACCGGAGGGAGACGGCGGCCTCTCCGGGGAGAATGACGAAGACGACCAGCTGCTGGAGACGCTCAATCTCGCCATAGCCGCCCCGCCGCCAGGCTTCCGGGACAGCTCGGATGAGGACATGGCTCCTGATGGGGATGGCGGGAACGCCGCGTCGCTGCTCGATGCTGTGTCGAACCGGGTGCAGGAGGCCGGTGGAGATCAGAGACTGGAGAATGCCATGGCTGGCACACTGCAGGCCTTGGAAGCTCTGTCCGTCGCTGAGCAGCGGCTGCCGATGAGGACACATGCCGCAGCGAGCAACCAAGGTGAGGGTAGGCTTGGGCAATACTAGGTACTGATACTGATTTGTGATCTGACCCTGATTATAGTCTTTTATTTGAGACTTTGATCGATTGATTAGCGCTTCCGAGATCCTCCTCTCCCCATTTTGCCTTAAAATATAAAAACTTTAAATATTAACAACATGATTGTTGGTTTACTTTAAGAATCAAAAGTGATAAAATTGACTTGAAATTGATTAAACTCTGGACACTCTATTGAGCGATCTTTATAATCAAAGACTCAAATTCAAGTGGATTTGGACAACTAAGCAATATGACAATAATATAAAATATTGTGATATTGTAAAATATTGTCTATCTTTATCTGGATTGTCGGCTCTGAAATATTGAGTACCGTGGCGTCATTTTTAATGGTACGTTGCCAGAAGGCATTTGACTGTATGGAAGACTTGGATCTGATGTTCGATTTATGTTCCCAGCTATCCGGACCACTCGAGGGTTCAGTGCAGAGTCTTCATCAGATTCCGGTAATGAGACCAACTCTTCTGAGATGACTGAACTGTCAGAGTTAGCTGCTGCCCACAGACTCGGCGACGGCCATATGCGGCTCCTGGTGGCCACGCGTGAAGGCTACCAGCCCTTGCTGGAGGAGAAGACAGAGTTCCCTGTATCACCAGCGCATGCAGAAGAACCGTCCCGTTCCTTCCTTCAACCCCCAGAAGTGCCTCCTAGACGTCCAAGTCCAACATCTTTGGACACAACATCTTTGGGGCCGGACAGTTTGCGTGAGGTCTGTGTCCAAGGCAGGAATTGCTGTACCTCCTCGGCGACACTGCAGCGCCCCAGCTCTGTCACACCCGGTGGAAAACATCACGCAAAATCAGATGACACCTCTGGAAGGAAGTATAATACTTTCAGTACCAGAGATGAACATTGGAGAGGATCAGATAAGTGCCTGAAACGGCACAAGGTTCTGTTGAACCACAAGGACTCAATGGAGACACATACGGCGCCACACTCTACCTCCGACCGCCGATTACATGATGGATTACGCGCACATGACACGTCAGGTATCTCTCAGCAGGAGGAGGTGCTGGGATCTGCCACTGCATCTCAGGCCAAAGCAACCCATGCAGATGCGTTCAGTCATGGTGTTGACGAAATTGTAAATGATCACCCGACATTGTTGCGGCAGCAGAGTGTAGCAAGGTTGTGTGAGTATCATCTCGCGAAACGAATCTCAAACCTTCACGGTGACGGCCACGGCTCTCTGCAAGACTCGTTGTGCTCTTCCCTCGATGCCGCCGGAACTAGTGCACATTCGGGAACGCCGGCGGACTCACCGCTGGGGCCAGCATGCCATGAGTCTAAAGCCCACCAGCAGCATCTTCAACAGCATCTACTGACCAGCTCGTCTGCTTCACTCCTCAGGGCAATTAATTATGAGGAAAACAAATTGTGCCCTGGATCTTTGGGCCAAAATGAGTTACACCCTCATGCCGATCCAACTCTGCTCCGCAAAATGCTGCCCAACATCTACCCATCGGTAGGAGCATCTCAGGTGCCGGTGCGACCCTCCTCGGCCATGGCCTACAAGCAGAAAGAGGGAGTTTCCGCAAACCGACATTGTGATGAAAAGCATTTGAATCAGACCGCAGCGGGAACAGATGCTTACCGTCACCTCATCAACTATTTGACTGTCAGTCAAATGCATCAGCGGGGAAAACTGCAGGGCACGGGTATCAGGGGTGCTGCCAAGAAAGACAGCCGACGCTACCTCACTAGCAATGCTCAGCTTGTCGAGATGTTGAAGAGCCGGGGCAGTACCATGTCGAGGTGCCCTTGCAATGCCTCTTCCTCAACCATTGTCTGTACCAACACCAATGCGATGCTGCAGTCATATCACTCCTCCACCCTTCCCACCAAACTAACACGAAGCCCAGAAATGCGCCATCGTCGACCCAGGGACAACACAGAAGATAGGCGTCCTTGCTCTCAGGACCTTTCCGGTGTGGACAGCGAACTTGAGCTATTGACCGTGAACGGACAGCAGCTTCTTGTGGTCAACAATCGGCCTCCCTCCCGATCCCGGAGCCAGCCTGGCTGTGCCACCGAGGACTGGAGCAGATCAAATGCAGAATCTGGGCAGGCAGCACACCAATCCTTGCACCCTTCAGCAATAGACATCCTGTCTTTCTCTCCAGTGGAAATGAACTCTCTTCAGATAAGTGAGAGGGTTGCCAGTGAGCAATCTATAGACCTTACTCAACAGGTGAAGTCTGCAGCTGCTTGTGCTAGTGCTACAGCACCGAACACTATTCAGCAGTCGATACCATCCCCCATGCCAACACCACCACTCGCTCCTGCCACCTCAGCCCAGGCCATGCATTCCAACAATTGTTCCAGCAATGATGCAGGCCTGTCCAGGCATGCCTCGTTAAGCCCTGTACCATACTTCTCTGGGCAAAACCACATTCAGCACACTGAGTCCATCCACAACCGGGCTCAACGAGGCCGTGAGCTTCGTCGCAGTGCCAGCAACATCACCCCCGGTTCGGACAACATGGACGCCCTCTTTGAGAAGCCTGTGAGGAGCCATAGCCAACAGCCCCTCCTAGAGACCAAGGGTGTGCACCGGAGACCGGTGCGGAAGCGCCTTTCCAAAAGTTACTCCCAGGGCTCGGTGTGTTCCCCAACCACATGCTGGTCCACAGGAAACCGGGGTGGAGGCAGCGATAGGCGAGCGTCCGTGGCGTTCCCGTTGCACAAAGACAGCAAAACTTTGAAAGGCTCACAGAAACTGGATGCCAGTCCATGGCGATGCAATGGACCCTTCAGCTATTGCTTCTTCAAACGGAAGAGTGAGGGCGAGGAAGACGATGTTGAGGGAGACGGGGGCAAGCGCAGGCAAAGCCGTGGTGCTGCCAACCGGGCACGCGAAACCGGTCACGGTATGAACGTCTGTGGTGGGGACCCGTTATGTGGCGAGGCGCTAAGTAGCATGAGTTTCAGTGACCGCTTAGCCCGAATCAATTCCCTCAAAGACCGCATGTACACTTTCCCCAGCGGTTTCACAGACGTTCAGCGTGATGCCAGTGAGCTGATTGCTCTTGTCCGCTCGAGCGTGAGTAGGGGAGCTGGCGGTGGGGCCTACGTGCCGCCTCCCGTTCAGGACCTATCCCAATACAAGCAGTTACTCGCTGTCGAGGCCAAGGAGTTAGGTCGCGCATGCCGCCGCGCAGCCCAGGCACATGGCACACCTGAAGAAATGCTGCTGGCCGTGACGTGCAGCTTCCAGGTGCTGTGCTGCCTGTGCGAGGCGTGCATGTGTCTGGTGCGCGGACTGGGCGGGGCGGCCGCCGCACCGCAGCAGCAGCGCGAGGTGGTGGCCAAGGTTGACGAAGTGGTCATGAATTACATTAGCCTATTGCGGGCGGCCGAAGCCGCTACCGTGGGCGCGCCCGGAGAGCACAGCGTCAAAGCGCTGGTGCGGCACTCTAGCACGATGACGGCGGTGGCCAACGCACTCACCCGCTCACTCAAAGTGCTGCTCAGCAAGTAGCCCGTCGCAGCAGGATGCTCGGCGTCTAGTCTCGGACACAAATTTATATACTGCAAGAAGTTAGAAGAATACTTCATTCAAATCTAGTCTGATGATTCCCATCCAGTCCCTGCTCAGAAGAAAGCTGGTAGACATCTGTGGAGGTTAAAAAAAGGATGTTTTATATTTGCTGCAGTAACATTGAGTCTGGTAATACGTTTCAATCTCTGCGTACATTACCGTCTTCCAAAACTTAAAATTGAATACACCCACAGGTTTACCAAAATGGCTGTAGTTTTTCAATGGGATGTTCTAATTGTGTCCAGGCTACGACAGAAATCAACGATCAACCAACTAAAACCAACAAGTATTTGGCCAGAGAGCGGTACGAGTGATTAAAATGTGTCACGAAAGCCATATTGTAAAAAAAAAACAAAAAAAAACACAGTGCCAAAAGATTTCACATAATTGGTAATTTGTATTGGTGTTTGAGGATCAACCAAATATTCTGTACAAATTATATCTAATTATAACAGTAAATAATAAACGAGCATCGCTACCTTCTTCGCGTTTAAAAACGTTTTCTATTCTATTCTAAAAAAATATATATATATCTATATATGTTTTCAAACTCTTTGACACTGTATATTTAAGGTTACCTCAGAAGTTATTTAAAATAAAAATGTAAATGATGTGTATAAATACAGTATGCAAACACACGTATATAGAGGAAGAATATGTGTATATAAATATATCATATGTACGAAGAAGAAGCCATGTGTATTTAATGTAACCATGTAGAGGTAGGGGGTGACGTTATGCTTTTCAAAGATAATGAAGTGCAATTTCCCATCAGGTTTCAAATACTCCGCTAGCCAGCAGTAAGGCCTCTTTCATAACCTACGGTTGCTACGGATGCGGGCAGTTTTCATCCGGCCGTGGATGTCATTTCATTCGCTTTCCGTCTGTTGCGAGAGAGTTTAGCTTTCGGGATCTTTGGATGAAAACAGAGCAATGGCCCCAGGCAGGGCTTTTGAGGAAGAGCAAGGGGACGCGCGCTCCGGAAACTTTGGTGCGCGCTCTGCAACTCTAACATACTAAAATACTATGTTAGTTTACTAGTACTTCTTTGCCACTTTTGTGTACAAGTCACAGTCGTCAATGGTGGTACATTCTGAGGCAACACAGCCTCTAGTGGGTATGATGAGGTACAACGCTCAATCTGGACAGGAGGTAGGAAGGCCTAGTCTGGCTAGCCAGAACAAATTGATCGTCCGCGCATGGCGCACGACTAGAACGATCGTTTGGTCTGGATTAAGCAAGCTCGAAAAAAATGTCAATCAAATGAAGTCATCATCACAGCGCAGTAGAGGCGACAAGTGAAGGCCCACGTCTCGATTCGAACAAGGCCCGCCTTAACGGGGCGCTGATTGGACCGCCCGTATTTGTGAGACAACCTCATTTCTCGGCCTGGATGGTCCAGTCCCACTGGACCGTCCGGTGGCAAGAGATGCGTGGATGATTGTGGATAAAGGACAGCTATGTAGACCACGTTTCGTTCGTGGCAAGCCAGAACCAACTCATCGTCCACGCATCAAAAAAGGGTGTGACGTGGGGTAGGAGGAGTAGTATTTTATAAAAATCAAAGTTATCCGCAACTGTAGTCCACTACAACTACATTTTAAAATATGTAATTTGAGTAGGGGATTCCATGCACTTATGCTTATAATACTTTCTTAATGAAAAATAATAATAACAATCTTAATGAAAAATAATTTAACTCAAGGCCACGCCTGTGACTTGCAGAGATGGCAAAAGTACTGGGATTTCTTACTTGAGTAAGAGTAAAATAAATTTGTAAAAAAACAACTCGAATAAGACTACAAAATACTGATGCAAATATCTATTCAAGTAGAGTAAGAATGTACAGGCTGAGAAATGTACTCAAAAAGTATTTTTGAAAGTAAAAAGTACATCCTCTAAAATGTACTTAAAAGTATTTTTGAAAGTATAAAGTACAAAGTACAAAACCTAAATTTGCAGGCGATATCTTTTGAGGGGCACACCCAGAGACAACAACGTATTAATTAACTGCTACCGTCCTCCGTGCATTACCGAGTACCGCCCCCTACTGACTCATTTACGCTACCATGCCGTTGCAGAAAAAAAGAAAAGAAAAAAGTAACAACCCTGTTTTGGGAAAAGTAAGGAGTAGAAGTACTAAGATTTTTGTTACAAATCTACTGAGCAGAAGTAAAAAGTAGTCGCAGAAAAAAGTACTTCTAAAAGTACAGTTATTTGAAAATTCTACTTAAGTACAGTATTTAAGTATTTGTACTTCGTTAATTGCCATCCCTGGTGACTTGTAAATGTCCATAGAGCAGAATCCCATAGCCTGGAAAGCAAGAACCAACGAATCGTTCACGCATTGCCCGTCGTTCACGATCGTTGGGTCTGGACCAAGCAGAGACCCAATCGATTTTATCCGTTCAGTCCAATCAGAGCCCTGTGAAGACAGAGCTTTGTGTGAGGCGAGACGTGGGCGGAGTTTGGTATGTGATTATATTTTTTTTTAAAGAATTCTCCCCGCCACTTGTCACGCCTTCTGCGCTGTCATTTGATAACTTGATTTGGATCCTCCCCTTCCTCGACCCTGCTTAATCCACACCGACGACCGTGAACCACGAGCAGAGATGGCAAAAGTACCCCATTTCTTACTTAAGTAAGAGTAAATTACATTTGTGAAAAAACAACTTGAGTACGACTACAAAGTACTGATCCAAATGTCTACTCAAGTAGAGTTAAAAGTACAGGCGCAGAAACTTACTCAAAAAGTATCTTTGAAAGTAAAAAGTACAGGCTCTAAGAATTACTCAAAAGTATTTTTGAAAGTATAAAGAACAAAGTAAAAAAAGTAAAATTGTTTATAAAATGCACTTTTTCAATGCTAGTTTTGCTAATTTGTTAAACACCTAGCCTAACTTACTTCACTCAAGGTTTATAAATCCCACTGCCGAACATTGAAATTAACATCTGTTGGCATTACCGCCCCCTACTGCCTGATTCACACTATGCATATTCCTACCACTTACCATCGGTGCGCACAAAAAGTAACGAGCCTGTTCTGGGAAAAGTAAGGAGTAGAAGTACAGATATTTTTTGTTAAAAAATCTACTCAGTAGAAGTAAAAATTTATCAGAGAAAATGTACTTCTAAAAGTACAGATACATGAAAAAACTACTTAAGTACAGTACTTAAGTGTTTGTACTTGTACTTGTATTTGTTACTTGCAATCTCTGACCGCGAGCGATGCGTGAACGATTCAGTGGTTCTGGATTTCCAGCCACATTTGTAGAGCACCACTTTGCACCAAAACCCTGAATGGAAGACGTAATTGGAAATAATTGGAATCCATGAAAAAACGCAATGTAATCCCTTCATTACTTTTAAAATGGGGTAATGTGATTACATTGCAGGCCATAATTTTTAATGTTTACCTCGTAACTGTGAGGGATTACTTGAAAAGTAACTTTTAGTAACCTGAGTATAATGTAGTGAGTAGAAATGAGTGAGTGAGTGAAACTGCTAATGACAAAAATGCATTTTACTTTTTATCAATTTCCTCGACATAACTTTCTGCCAACAAGACGCACTGGACTATAACACTCAGCTGTCCAAAAGCCCTGGTTAAAACCGCTGTTAAAAGCCTCTTCCTGGACGGGACTAACTAGTGAAGCCATAGATAGACCATGTCATGTTCCTTCATTTTCTCACATTGATGCATATATAATATATGTATACATACTCATTATATCTAGTGTGTATTTATTGACATATTTGATAAGATTACATTTGATCATAATTTTGGGTTATAATAATGAATATTGGTTCATGTCTGTTGTCATTTTCTGAGTCTGTAATAATTCTAAAGGTTCAAATGTGTTTTATTTTTCCACTACGTATTGGTCACATTCTGGAAATACAAATGGAATGAATTTGGAATATATAAAAATGTGAGATTAAATGTGATTATGAGTCGACAAGGACATTCATGAGATTAATCATGGTCAAATATTTTAATTGCTTGAGGGGCACTAGTTTAAACATGTTTTCACCTGATGTCGAGGTCGTTTAGTACCATATACTACACCTGAAACATTCGGTTTGGCGGCTTCTTCCTGTAATCAGGTCCAGGGCTTCGAACCGGTTCAAGGAAGGAAAACGAAAACCAAAAACCAACAGACTTTTACAGAATTTTATAAGGAGCAGAAACGGAAAAAATGTCTTCAACTGTTCCGGAACAGAAACGGAACATTAAGAATCTACAAAACCGGTTAATAACCGGTTAATTCCGTTCTCTATATATTTCAGCATATCCAACGTCAGGGAGACTATTTCCGGTTGTGCGTGCACTTCACTGCCGCCAGGAGGTCCTATTTGCACTGAAGTTTGAAATATATTACGTATAAACTATATCTAAAGTTAACATTGTGCAATATAAGGAGAAATACAACATTTTAAAAATGGAAAATAATGAAGCTAAGTTTCGGCATTCAATTGTAAAAAGGTATGATCCTATTCTAAGAAATATCGATATTTTTGCGCTCCTAACCGGTTCAGGACCGATATTTTGGGGGCGGAACGGTTCAGAGAACGAAAAAGTTAAACATAGGCGTGTCCGAACCGTTCAGAACGGAGCGCGCTCAGCGCCCAAGTACTGGATTGATGAGAGCCCCTCTTCCGATATGCCACGTGCCAGCATGGAAGAGCAGCCTGATAAAACTAACTAAAATAGTATTTTGGCATAATTTGCAATTAGTGTAAATGTTGGAATTTGTCATGTTTACAATTTGGCTGTTACTTATTTTATTGCCATTAATTTGCATCTCAGGATTATGTTATAAATATGATATATCCAGAAGTGTGTGGTCCAGTCCCAACAGTAATACACATTTTAGTCTTCTGATAAAAAAAAAATATGAGTGGAAATCAGTGGAATAAGCTGGGTGTGTTCATGGTCTATCGGTGATAATTATTGGCCTGGTGAGCCAGAAGCAACGAATCATCCACGCATTGCACGCGATTAGAACGATCATTGCCAATGTATGAACCGTCTAGCGATGTGCGATGCGTGGACGATTCGTTGGTTATGGCTCGCCAGGCTAGATAATTATAATTTCACAGGGTACCTAGACAAACGCACGACGACGTATTTCTTTCGGTTCTAATTGTGGAACTTATTTTGGGAGTATTTACAATTTTGAAAAAAAAAACAAAAACAAACAAAATGTAATGTAGAAGTTAATTTGAATGTTATTCAAGCCGAGCACTGTTATAAAGAAACACCTATTGATTTACATGCACTGAGAAGATGTGTTCCCCGTCCAACAGCTTTTCAATAAAGATTAAAAACATGTTGAGTGTTCCATCTGTTTCATTTAAAAACTAGGGGGTGGTGCCGCGCGGTCGCTCAGCTGGATAGGCAGAGCACTGCAAAGCACAATTAGCACGGTGAGTCATGGGTTCGCTACCACGACCCACCGGCAGTTTTCCTGCAGTCTAGTAACTTGGCTAACTGGTAGTCGCTAGGCTAGTCTAGTTGGATCTAGTAACTAGACTAGTTGTTCTTCCCTAGTTTGCTTATTGGTACAAACCTAACATATTGTAGTGAATGCACGCGCGGTGCATTCTGGGCCGCCACCGTTGGCGGTCCTCCACCTGCCTACACGCCTCCTTAAATAGAGTCCGAACGAACCTTGGCAATGGCTGAGTTCAGCTATTGCAGATGTAAGTTCCTCTATTCCCAGCTCCTCCACGAGGGGACAGCCTTTCGTTACAATATTATCTCTAAATATACAACATAGTTCCATCTGATTAGATAACATTTTATCACAATTATAACTAGAAACACTCAGAGATTGCAAACCTGCGCCGTACTGGTACAAAAACATAGTACTGTTAGTGCTAGCAGTATGTGTGGCAACCCATTATCAATGCAAGTGTTGTAGAGTAGAGTAGTGCGATTGCGATTGACGCCACCGGCGAACATGCCAACTACATTTCCCAGCGGCCCCTGGACCCGGAAGTCTAGTCACGTGACCGCACAGCGATCTATCAGTAAGTTGGTGATTAAGTATGATTATGTTACTTATTGGCTACAGAAATGCACCAAAAATGTAAACACTTATTTCTTTTGCCATTTCCAACAACTTTATCGAGGGCCTGCTTTGCGGCTACGCCCGGCGCAGGTAATATTGAAAGGGTGTATGTAATGTATACCTTATAATGCCTGTCAGATGCCTTACAAACATGACCATTGAAGAAGCAGCACCATTTATTTCAAACAATTTATTATTTACAGCTGTGATTTATTCACATTGATCATCATAAACGCGATTGAGGTAAAGCAGTAATGAAAAGGTGACCACGGGGTGGCGCTACAGCAACCTAGTGAGTACAGAACATGACGATGCCGGTGTCGGACACCACCCACAGCTGACCGAGGTCGTAGGAGATGTACCTCATACCGGTGCACAGGGAGACCAGGGACCAGCTGGTGCCTTGGGTCCGACTCGACCTGATCCCGATCCTGTGGAGGTCCACAATCAACAGCTCAGTGGGGTATAATAATAGGTAAGATAATAGTGTAATGAAACGGTAGCCTGGCAAGCCAGACCCAATGCATCATCCACGAATTGCACATCGCTAGACGCTGCGATGTGCAATTCGTGGACGGTGCATTGGGTCTGGCTTGCCAGGCTAATGAAACGGCGCAGTGCATTGTGGGCCTGCACCGTTAGCCACTTGGCATGTGCCGGCACGCCCCTATAAATAGAGTCTGAACGGAGCTTGGCAATGGGCTGAGCTCAGCCTGTTGTCGACCTGGTTCAGGTCTATACCCTCAGCTCCTCCACGAGGGGGCAGGCTCGCATTACAATAGGGCTGTTGCAGGGTGACAGGGTGGTGGCAGCATCGCGGTCAGACGATTATAATTATTTATAATTGGCTTAGTGATACCTACATAATATGTTATATATTTACATGGGGCCTTACCTCTGGTATACCCTTCCATTGGTGCCCAAGGCGAACACGCTTCCATCCGAGCCCACTGTCACCATGGACATCCGTGTACCGCTCACAACGGACCAGCCCGAGCTGTTGCAGGTTGTGGCGCTGATTGACTGCAAGGGAAAGAGTTCTTTATTCGTTTGCACATATTGGCATTCGATGGCACATACTTGCAGCAAATACTTGAACCCCGGAAAAGCGATGAAAAAAGAGGATATACCATACAATATATGCTTAGCAGAGATGGCAACTATACTGTACTTGAGTA
>OMKY01224048.1:0-10097 GCA_900302395.1 Bregmaceros cantori
TCTCTAAGACAATTCCACAATTTTCCTCTGCATTTCAAATTTCCCCAGTTCCAATGGTAAATTTAGTGCCTTGACACAGAAAAGCCGCCGTTCCGACATGGAAGGGCTCAGTTACGGTGGTGGGCACCCCCCTTCTCGGTTAAGCGCCGGGATTTTGATTAGCCAAGACACCGCCATTCAGGTAGAATGAATGCTTCGCTGTAATATTGGTGCCCCTGTGGGTGCCAGCATTCCGATAGCGTTGCATGTGCCCGCGTGCACGTGTGTGTGTGAAAATTAAAGAAAGGTTTTGACCAAAAAAGGTTTCGAAAATAGTACGAAAAGTGTTTTAACTTCCGACAAGATGGACTATTCAATTGGTCGCGTGTAAACTCATCTTTTGGGCCTTTGTCGCATCCACTCGTCAACCTGCAAGTCAAGAAGTCACCTAGTCAACTTCCCTTCTTTGACCACCCAAAGGGTTGGTCTGGATGCTCCTACTTAAATAATATGAGACGGCAGGGAATCAGTCTTTGAAATGAAATATATTATGGAGTACTGTTTGCTTAGTTACTTCAGCAGACATGATAATGTAAATGGTAAATATTGGTGGGTCGAAGGGGTGATGCAAAACAATGATTGAGCTGATTGAGAGAGAGAGAGAGAGAGAGAGAGAGAACAAGAGAGAGAGAGAGAGAGAGAGAGAGAGAACAAGAGAGAGTGAAAGAGAGACACAGACGGGAAGATTGAAAGCAACAGAGAGAGATGGAGACAGAGAGCGAGAGAGAAAGCAAGTTGACCGTTTGAAGTCCCAGTAACAGCTGGCTCATGGTCATATTTGCGTCCATGGAAGAACCAGGCAGATGTCGGCACAGCCTCCCAACACTTCCTTCAGCCATTCCAACGTAGTGCGACCCAAAGCTTAAAGTACCGCGCCTGAAACATTTCCCTATTTTCGATACGAGCGCCCGCTCCGTTGATTGTCTAATTCCACATATCCCTCACGCCTCGGACGCTTAAGGCTGTCACGCTATAATCGCACGCCATTAACCCATTTAACATAAGACTTTTAACGACTGACCTTTACACCAGTTAGCTTAATTCTAGACCCAGCGGTGTGGGCCCCATGGCTGCTCTGGCTCTCATCACGATGTTGGGAAGGGGTGAGGGCGTGGGGGAGGGTTGTTAGGGGGGAGGAATCCCTGCCTAGCAACCACAGATGGCTGCCACATGGAAGCCATCTGTCCATTCATCTTGTCTGGAGCGTCAGGGGCCGGCGCAGGGCATTCCAGGACTAGGGCACTTCCTGGGAAACACAGTCCAAACACACGGGCCTGTTCGCACGTCGTCTGCTTTATTTCCCCAGGTTCGAATAAAACGCTGTCGTCGTTCTGCTGCGGTTTGCCACCTTCTTTACGGACGGCCGTTTTTTTTTCTTTTTGCCATGTTTAACGGTTTGCCTGGTGGACCGATATTTCAGCACTATGCCAAGACTAACGCCCAGTCAAAACACAGCCGCTGTTGGCACAGGGTCTGCTGTATGTCGCGCCGCCCTCTCCAAGCATCAGAGCTCACACACATTCCTGTGTGCTCTCGGCTCCAAGCGGGGAGCGTTCTTCGAAACTTTGCTGGGTTGCCAAGCAGCGATTGGGCAACTTTTTAGTCTAAAAGCATCAAGACACCAAGACTACTGCTCCCAGAAATGTGACTTTCCAAGTGAAAATAAAACGGCAAACATTCAATGCACTAATGTTGGATCCTGAAGATAGCGGCAAGTCTCCCTTTCATATCTATCGGGGTTTATTCTGTTGGTAAAGCGTTCCAGTTACGGACGGTTGAAGACCAAAGGAGAGACAAATTATTCCAGGTCAACCAGTCGCTGTGCCCACTGCCCAGAGCTAACGATAGCATAGCACTCGCTGCGCAGGGCCACACCCCCCACCTCCCACAACGACCCGCGAAATTAAAAAAATTAATAACTCCAAATCTGACGTGTTGTGCTGAAATTATGACCCCCCTCACACAATTAACTAATAATTATCCCGGCAATATACCTTAAAACATCAATTAGAAAATATCTTTAAATAGGTTAAACCTAGGCCTTCTAAAATTGGTATATTTCTATTGGAAATTCCATAGGCTCCATGCTTTTGGTAGTCGACTCTGCCCACGAGGCTGTAGAGAGACTGTATTCCCACCGGCAAACATGCCAAGTACATTTCCCAGCGGCCCCTGTGATCCGAAAGTCTGGTCACGTGACCATGGTTAGCGCCCAGCGTTCTATCGGTAAGTTATGATTATGTTACTTACAGGCGGCAGAAATGCACCAAAATGTAATCGATTCTTCTGTGTGTCATTTCCAACAACTGTACAAAATGTAATCCAGATACGTGCACAACTTTTTCAGTTGACCTGGCGACAGACAAACCAACGCATCCAGAAACATAAGATATTGCCAAAATGATTGGAAATACATCCAAAAAAGTAGAGATATTATGATGGCTCAGAAGCGACTCCTTGTGCAGGTTAAGAAATTATGCCTGCTGCAGGGACTCATGATAACCTTCTACACTGCTGTTATGCAGTCCAATCGATAGGCTTACGGTACTTTTCCATTGGAGTGCACATACCATGTAAGTGTTTGGGAAGAGATGCGGCATTGATACGCGCCACAATAATTTGCGTCCAACGACCAATTGCCGCGGTAGGCGGCAGCCAGGCCGATGTCATTCGACGCAGACATGCGCGGGTGAGGCGATAGACGCGGGAGCGAGGCAACGAGCGAGGCGATAGACGCGGGAGTTGAAACAAGTGCCGCACGGGGCACTCGTAACACTTCACACACACACACTTCAACACATCGTGGGTGGGGGCCAGCGGCTGTGTGTGCTCGAAGCTCGCACACAGGCACAGTGCCCTCTTCGTTTGTGACGAGAAGACGGGGCGCTAGTCACAAGCGCATATTTAGAGTATTCGCGCCACCTGTGACAAGCATCCCCAAACTCCAATGGAAAAGCACCGTTAGGGTCTGTTCCAATTTGCACTTCATACAATTTGTTCAAATGCATCGCAATGTTCCAATACAAGCTGCAAAATGAAGTGCTCTACAAGTCCTTGGATGGTGCACTTTGAATGGCGAAGAGAGGGAACAGAGAGAGAGAAGAGAGTAGGAGAGAGAGGAAGAATTGAGTGAGTGTGGGAGAGAAAGAAGAGTGTGGGAGAGGGAAGTGAGAGAAAGAGAGAAAAGAGTGAAGGAGAGAGTGGGGATTGGTTGAGAGAGATGAGAGATGGAGGGAGAAAGAATAGTGGGAGGAGGAGGGTAGGTGGGGGTGTGAGAGATGGAGATTGAGAGAGAAAGAGAGAGTCTATGAAGATGAAAGTGAGAGAGAGAGAGGGAAGGGGGTGAGAGTGAGAGAGAGGAGAGGGGGAGAGAAAAAGTAAGAGTGTGAAAGAGAGGGGTGAGGATGGGGAGAACGGGAATGTGTGTGCGTATGTGCCTCTGTGAATTTACATAGACCGTACATTAATCAGACACACATTTACATACATCACACAAACACATTAAGGCGTGTGCAGAACATCAATATCGGTGGATGTGTGTTTGTTGAAAAGTGTGTATTTGTGGATGATCCATGTAGGTACGTGGAAATGCACATCACACCCACATTAAGGTGTGTGCCAATCATTACGTTTGTGGATGTGTGTGTCTCACTCTGTGTGTGTGTGTGTGTGTGTGTTTGTGTTTTCCTCTGCAAGGCAAATTTGTTTGAGTAATTGTCAAAGTAGATGAGTGAGATTGTGTATCTGTCTCCATGTTTGCGAGTGTCTCTGTGTGTGTTAATGTTCATCTGTATAACTAAATGTTTGGACACATATCATTCAATGTAGATTCTCACTAAAGGCTTCACAACCATGAACAAAAACATATTTGATTCATACATTTAAATATATTTTTTTATCCAAAGTTAATTTGTGAGTGGTTTGTGTGAGTGAATGTAACCATCCCATTGGTCCAAAAGAACATGTGACCACATTAAGTAATTTCGAGGTGTATTTGTCGGTATTTCACAATGTGCCCACTTTGCTCCACTCCAATGTCCAGGCTGTTATAGACGGCAGAAGACTGTCTCGGTGTGGGACAAGATGGATGATTGACACTTTTGCTCACAAGCGAAGTGATATAGCGACGCCGTCATTGACCATGCCAACACGATGCCACTCCATGAAGAAGATCTCAGGTCTGTGCAATCAAAACTGTTGAGGAATAGACGAGTTCGGGTGGTTCTTCCGGTGTCTGAACGTCACGTCCGGTGTCATTTACGTGCCGTGTATTTGATTTTTTTTTTCAACTTGACTATTCGGTGGGAGCGCACACCTACAGGGTTATTTAAAAATTGTGATGGTAACTCGCAGTGTGCTATTCCTCACCCAAATGCTCTCGTGCGGATCTGTGACCCACAAATGCATGATTTAATAATCAGTTCAACCCATTCCATTGTCTCATTCCCTTTAAAAGTACTCATAGAAGCAGCCAACCTATTGGTCCAGAAGAACACGCAACCACTCGGTGAGTAACTTCAAGTAGGATTTTGACTGTATTTCATCAATATTTATACAAAAAAGTTAACAAACCAAGGAGTGTGATGTGTAACTGGTCACATAGCGACATCTAGTGGTCGGATTTTTAATTGGTGTGCGTTTTGTGTGTTTTTGTGTCCATGTACCGCGGCCTTCACCAGACTTTATATACATACATATAGGCACCGGAAGTGACCTACAGAAGCGCGGGACAAAATGACTCCCCCCAGTGTTTCGCACGTAAACTCGTCTATTGAAAAACCTTATTCTGTCTTTAAAAAGAACATTCTAGTTATGCTGAACTGTTCAATTATCGTCTGTACAGCCTTTAGTGCTTGGTTCAATGCCTGCCTTTGTTCCTAAAGTAGCATTTCTCTGCTGTTACACATGTGTGCATATGTGTGTGTAAAAAAAAAGGCACCTCCGCCACCCTGCAGAGGACAAGCTATGCTGAAAATGACGACAAAGGACGCTGGATTGGCAACCTTTGTGCCATGCACACCGGCACACAAGCCCACACCACCAGAATTACAGTCAGCCAGCGCTCACAGCCACACAATTACAAAATTACAACAGTGCCAGACAGTGGCTCGTTCTCATTAGAATATTACCTGTGGCCCGGCAGCAGGCGGTGCACGGCTATTAACATGACCTTCACAGAGTTAGCCCTCATTAAAGAGAGCTGAGATGCTCTTTTGGTGGCCATAACAAGGGGAACACCACACACGCAAACACACTCACATTGGCAGACGAACACGCACACACACGGACAGACGCAACGGAAGCATCCATACGTAGGAACACACACACAACACACACACACAACATGGTGGGCTTAGATGAAAAATGTCTGTCCCTTCACAGATAATGAGATTGCATCTGTGATCATGCCGACACTAACATAATGAAATCTAGAACGGTCAGATACAACAAAAGAAACGTTCCAAAACCACAACATGTGATAGATGACAAATCACAGACTCACAGACAAAATTACTTAAGTAAAAGTATTATTACCTCTGCTTGTTGATTTACAATCCCCTGAAATCTCCCCGCTTTTCATATCCTCCAGGAAGGAAGAAGAGAGACCGAGAGAAAGAGTGCCCGAGAAAGAGAGTGCACCCGAGAAAGAGAGTGCACCCGAGAAAGAGAGTGCACGCCCAAGAGAGAGAAAGAGAGCACCCGAGAGAGAAAGAGAGAGCGCGCCCGAGAGAGAAAGAGAGAGCGTGCCCGAGAGAGAACGCCCGAGAGAGAAAGAGAGAGAACGCCCGAGAGATATGACGTCAACATATGTACAAAGGGGTGTCACTAAAGGCCAAGCTAATGTAACAAGTAGCGAATTGCTGACATCTCACTAAAGTTTTTTTTTGTACCTCAAATTTACTTGAGTAAAAGTAGAAAGTAACATGTAAAAAAATGTATTCCAAAAGTAAAAAAGTACACAAGAATTTGTAACGGAGTAAATGCAGCCTATCTCTGCTCACAGATCACATAGAAATAAAGGGATTCCACTGACATCACTCAAACTCAACAATGAAAAGGTTAAATATAGACCTGCCTGAACCGTTAAGAACGGAACGTTTTCATTTCGTTTTCAAGCCCTGGTCCGTACACACCTTCCCGACCACAGGTACACACGAGGTAGGCCTACGTGACAGTGAAAGAGACGGTATTACAGCCCCCCCTCACAGGTAATGACATTGTGTCTGCGGTCGTATCAACACTAACTTAATATCAAATCTAGAGGAGAGAACTGTTGTGTGAGCCCCTCCTCCATGTGTCGGGTCACGACGTGCACCGTGCAGGTGATGTGTACACACAGATGCACGCATCCTACTGCCGCATACAATCTATCCAGCCGCCCGAACCGTGTCTTTAATCTCCCGATATTGCAAGTCATTCATCATTCTCATCCTGACACCTTCATAAAATAAAACATACAGTAATTAATTTAGATCGATGGAGAGAGAAAGAGAGACACAGAAAGAGAGAGAGAGAGAGAGAGAGAGAGAGATGATGATGATGATGAGACAACGTGGGGAGAGGGTGAGTGGAGAGATGGGCAGAGAGAGAGAAAATGAATGGACAGAGTAAAGGGAATGAGATGGAAATGCGGCAAGATGGAGAGATGCAGAGACAAAAAGTATTCCGGATTGGGTTTTTTTGTTTTTTCCTCATACTCAGCAGCGACCCCCGGTGGTTTCACATCCTCTACATGTGCAGCCCAGTGGAAAATACGGTGATATACAGTGGATAGGGAAAGTATTCACTTTACATTGGCATCTTTTTCTTAATTATTATTATTATTTCTCTCCCAAACAGGGAGTTATGTGAGATTCACACACCAATGACGACGGCTCCCATGCAAGGCGCTGGACCATCAGGCGCTGAATCTGGCTGAAAATAGGTCACCAAACCAATGCAAGCTTGCTGCATTGGTTCTGGCATCTCAGAGAGAAAGAAAAATATATCAGGTTCATTGTTATGAACTAGCATGAAGATGACATTATGAAGAGGTGGTCTCTTATGATATATATCATGAGGATGATAGAAATGACATTGTGATATTGTGAGACAATCTTGTTACTCTATGAGGGACATATGTGACGTCACACAGCTTCCAAAAATCCTCCTGTTGGGCGGAGTTGCATGGATACACGTGCCATTGTTTACATACCTGCACGCGCACGGTGCACAAGCTCTGCCAAAAGCCGACATGACTGGGAATCGCTACTGCGTTAAAGGTTGTGGAGAATCATCTCGCCAGTCACATTTAGTTAGTTTCCCCAAATGGAACACCAAGTAACCGCAAACCGACGAAAGACGTCGTCTTGCTTGGCCGCTGCTGGACGAGAAGACCATTTCATTCCCGGCCCAGACAAGGCTGTGTTTGCTACATTTCCATTCAGGTTCCATTCAAGTTAAGTAAAATATTTGTCAAATGAGTATCTAGCGTTTCCTTCGCACCGAGTTGGTTCATCCGAGATGCCTCACAACGCTGCGTGTAGAACCACATGACCACGTAAGAACCAACAGGGTGGCCGCATTATCTCGGAGGCTCCAACTTGTAGCTTAATGGAACGTGCAGGTGCGCACAGCCGCGCTGGCCGGCATGCGAACGGGGAGCGGCTGTTGACATTGGAGGCCGCTCTTACTACGTATAATGAGCTCCTCCGCAACCAGTACAATGTGTTTGGAAGCGGAATCGAACACAACTGACATGATTCCCTAATTGTTTCTATATGACTATAAACTTTTTTTTTAAATTATTACAGCCAATAATGCCTCTTTAAATTGCAGTACAGGACTAGCATTGTGAATTCAGAAGTTGAAGTCTAACATTCTGAAAACACAATGTAAAGAATGCACCGGCCAAAATGAGCTTAGCCCGCTAGCTAGTAGTAGCTAGCATGCCACAACACACAAACTTCATACGATGTCTGCTTCAGAAACATATCTAAATCAAAGTCAACTATGAGTACTTCAGAGAACAGCTAAGGAAAGTATATTTGATTCCTAGATCATATTAATAATGTGCCAATTTCATATCTAGGATGAGAGACAGGTCATGGGTGGATATTCAATATCCACTTGAATCATTGAAATTAATTTAAATTAATGCATTTCGCATCAAGTCTAGAGCCTCATTAAGAAAATGCAAGGTATGGACAAAATTATATCAAAGGCAATCTGAATCCATAACAGAGGAATTAATTCATAGTTATAGCATGACACAATAGTGTGCGTCACTTTTGTACTATCTTGGAAATGTATCAGTCAAGTTTACCAAACGTACACATTTCGCATCCCACGCATCCCTTTTCGAACATAAAAGAATATTTTGTGAGTGAAAAAGAAACAAGAGTAAAATCTGAAATAAATAAAAATCAATGAAACCTTGAATGAGTCTCATACAGAAAGTTCAAAACATTTGCCAATGGTTTTATAAAATTAACAAAGATCTGGCAACGCCTGGTGGTGGCAGTGGTTTGGTGGCTTGGTCTTCTGGGAACTATGAAGTGTTGACAGTGACCTATTTTAGATCGGATTGGCAATCATGTCTACATGGAGAAGTACAAGTACATTGTTGAATGCCAATGTGGTGTCATAACAGACTACTATTGTGGGATGTTGTAGTCTGTAATTGTCTGTGCTGAGTTTGACTGCATTGTCCTGTGCTTTTGCAACACTGCAACACAAACAGAAGAAGGTGCTGTTACGCTCCTTGGATTACTAAACACACTATTACAATATCACCATCTTACAATAGTACAACTAGGGTGGGCCACTGCCTAATGTTAGCCTGGCAAGCCAGACCCAATGCATCGTCCACGAATTGCACATCGCTAGACGCTGAATATGGTCTGGGAATACCCATCGGTAAAAATAAAACCGAACCAATCAGCGCGGACGTGGGTGGAGTTGGTATGGGCGACGCAAGACGGGGGCGGAGTTGGTGTGGGCGACGCAAGACTGGGGCGGAGTTTGGTTCGTGACGTGTGGCAGCGAGCCCACAACGCCTGGGGGGGGTGTGCGTGTGTGTGTGTGTGTCGGTGTCTCAGTTGGAGGTTTGGAAGATTGCGTGGTTACAAAATGCATTTCATTGCGAACACCGTAGTATGGGGCTGTCTTAATCGCTACACCACGCAGCCAGCGGGTGTGGGTTTAACAAATAAAATAGTGTACAAATTGTTTTACAGATGTCAATGAACATATCTATACTCTCTCTTCATCTGCTGGTGAATTTGTCTGCCTGGCACTTTGAATACACAACCATTCTCTCGCTCTCTCTCGCACTCTCTCCCTCTCTACTACTCTCTCTCCCCCTGACACACGACTGACAAAATGCCTGCAGCGTCGCCATACACAATCCCTCGCGCGGCCACAGGCACAACACAGTATGGGGCTGGATGCAGCAGTCTAACCGACTTTGTTACACAGCCAGCCTCACGTAAGCAGGACTTTCTGGAACTGGATTGGCCAACTCAGCCCGTGTGTGTGTGTGTGTGTGTGTGTGTCTATACTCCGCGTCTATTTCTCTATCCACCTCTCTCGCGCGCGCGAGTGGCGTGTACATTTAAATAGAAATTGGCGACGGAGAGGCGGACAAAGTGCCGAGGCAACACGCTGCAGGGAATCCCGCGACGAGTCATACGTCACTCTTTATTTATTTTTATGTATCAATAATAATAAATACAGCAATAATAACGATGATAATGCCATACATTTTATAGCGTAAATATCACAGTAATCGCAGATCAATTTACAAAACGACAACACAGGTTGATGGTCAATATGTTTTAATAGCTCTTAAATTTTGTTGTTTTTTCACCCCGAGAATGAATGGCACTGGGCATTTTCGGATGGATGTCGACATTTTTCATGTCTGATCTCATTCAGTACTTAGCATGCATGGGACGGCGGGGTGAACGTGGAATGGGAAATTGCAGCGCTACTTCTCCCAGAGTCCGTTACCTCTCTTTCTTTAATTCAACACACACTCGTACGCGTACATGATTCCTATCATGCATTGACTATAA
>OMKY01224058.1:0-12242 GCA_900302395.1 Bregmaceros cantori
TATTACTTTGCTCAGAGGGCTGCATCGTCAGAAGTCCAATGGGCCAGGGGCCGGAGCAGATGCTGGACTGCTACTTCGACATATTAACAGCTTTGCATACATACGTTCTCCACAGCATCCTGAATCAGCGCCATGAAGTGTTCTCGGACAAGACACTGAATCTCAAATTGCTTCCAATGGGTCATGTCAGGTTACGAGCATGGCAGCGCCCACTGATGGTGTAGCCAGGCGAGCCAGAACAAACGCATCGCCCACACATCGCACATCGCTAGACGTTGCATAGCATAACGTCACTCATAACACCAATCACTCAGATTTTTACATGGAAAGGTCTCATTGACCACCCCGTGCATTAACCAGGTAAAGAACTTTCCATCCATCTATCTGTAGGTGTTGGTGATTAAGTACCATTATGTTGCTTGGTGCAGGCACGGGAGTTGCGGCCACGCGGCCTAACGTCACTACGGAGAACGGGGACCGTTCACCCGTTAATAATAATGAAGTATGACTATTATGTTACTTATAGGCTACAAAAATGCACCAAAATGTAATCACTCCTTTCTCTGGAAAATGTAATCCAGATCCATGCTCAACTTTTTCAGTTATCGAGGTGACAAACCAAGATGGAAAAAGTATTGTGTATGATGTGACATGTTCTCTTGTAACGTCTCTTGGCTCTGTTCATGGGGGGACACACCTTGCGTGCTGGGGTGAGAATCCCCTAAACTACTGCTGCCTTCTCACCCTGTGTGCTAGTGTGAAAATTCTCTACACTGTTGCTGCTCCCTGAATTAGTGCTTTTTCATGGTACTCATGGAAATAGGGGAGTTCCTTCGAACAGAGCCATACCGCCAAGATAATTCTAAGTTCAATAAAGAGTTGCTTCTTAATCTTCTGTTGTGTCTGTTGTGTTTCTTGACTAAAATGGTTCTGACAGAAATAAATATATATACATATATATACTGTATATATATATATATATTTTTTGTAGATGAAATCATCCCTACGGTCAGGCAATATGGTTACAGGATTATTCTATCCCGTGTTATCCAGAGAAAGATATTCAGAACACTTATTATACAATATTCTTCATTTTTACATATCCCGCCCTTGGCCTCTCTGGCAATTTCCTGCCCAGCCGCCTCGCTGCGCACGTCATCTCGGAACGTGCTCCCGATGCGGGCCGAGCCAACAGGTCCATTTGATGAATAAGTCAGGGAGGCACATATGATGGAACAATGCCATACCACCCCCGCCCCCCTGCCCGATCTACAACCACACCATCCCCCACCCGGTCTCCCCACCACGCCGCCATCGGCTGGCGTGGGAGCACTCAGCCGCAAAGGTCAACGCAAGCCTGATATTAAGCCTTGGAGGGGTGTGAATGGAGCTGTGTCAGTAGAAATGTTGTATATTCCAGGTTGCAGGAAAAATATATATACTTGACTGGAAGTATACTCTTGCTGCCCGGCGATTAGAATGTTTAATCTTAGACATTTTTTTTTCATTCAGTAGTTTCACATTGTTTTCACTGATATTTAAAAGTCCACCAAATATTCTGGACAAAAAATCTGGTCCTGAACATAGCAAGTTATTTTTTGGGCGCAAGCACCTTTTTTTTTTTTTTTCATTCTTTATTGAGGGAGATAGTGAAGGGATTAAATCGGAAACTGGGATGAAGAGTCAGGGGAGACACTGCAGAAAGCCGGACAGGGGATTTTAACTTGCGCCAAAGCTCGACCTATGGTTTGGGGGACGTATTCTCTACCCGCTCGGCTACCACACGTCCCCCCAAACATTTAATTTTATATTTGAAGCTGAGCATAACTCATGGAGAAGGTATGTGTAAATTGCATTAATGAGTGTTCTAAAATGTTGTGCAAATGAATCACACATTAATACATTATCTTTATCTATCCTATGAATACAAGAAACATCTGTCGGTATTTTTTTCTGTTCCACACACAGCACTCCACTGAATGCTCACAAATTTGGAGGGTAGCTTTGGCAAGGCGAAGTGCAGTGCAAGACTTCACACTGTTAGGACATGACCAACTGAAGATATTAATTAAACTAATATTCACTCACTGTGTTTTGTCTTTTGTCGCCATGGAATTAGGAACACACCCCACATTCCATACACTGCTGGGATGACAGCACAGCGCATTACGTAAATAATTCCCCAGAGTGCATCAGACACACACTCTTCTACTTTCAACTAATTTAACCTACTTCCACAACACAATAGAATACACCTAAACAGTCTGAGGGTGCCTTTCCATTGGAGTTTGTTGCCGCTTGTCACGTGCGGTGAAAATCCCGAAAATACCATGTAAGTGGATGGGAAGAGGATCGGCATTGATATGCGCCGCAAGAATTTGCGTCCAGCGACCAGTTGCCGCGTGACACAGCGGCCAGGCCGATGTCATTTGGCGCACACATGAGCAGGCAACGAGTGAAAAGTTGAAAAAGGCGCTCGTTCCCTGGGCGCATGGGGCTTGTGCGAGCTCAAAGCTCGCTGCAGGAGCCAGCCGAGTCACCGTAGCGCAGCCGACTATATGGGCACAGCTCTCCCCTGCCCTCCCGGCGGGGAACCACACACAGCCACTGGCAGGACGACTTCCCAGCACGGTGCCCTCTCTACCCCTCTTTGTTTGTGACAAATTAAAACGCTGCCGTCGATATTAAATTATTTCAGCTGCGCGAGTCTCTGCCTCGGTCCTTCCCTCCCAAGGAAGTTGGTTCGGATACCTATTAAAGGAGGTATCCGATCGAACTCGAACCTTCCTAGACTGCCCGCTTCTCACGACCGTCAACTTGAATTGAAACACTGGCACAAGCGCATATTTCGAGTATTCACGCTGCCCGTCACAAGCGTCCCCGAACTCCAATGGAAAGGCACCGTCACACATTTTTTACAGGCTCTAGTACTATTATAAGATGGAAACAACTACATGTTGTCATACATCCGTCACCTGCCAGAAGGTATCTATAAACGGGCTTCGTTCACCATTTTGTATAAATATTGATGAAATACAGTCAAAATCTGACTTAAAATTACTCACCGAGTGGTCACATGTTCTTCTGGACCAATAGGCTGGCTGCTTCTACTAGTAATTCCAAAAAGAATGAGAAAATGGAACGGGTTGCACTGATTATTAAATCATGCCTTTGTGGGTCACAGATCCGCACGAGAGCATGTTGCGTGTGGAATAGCACACCGCAAGTTACCACCATCCTTTTCAAAAAACCCTGTAGGTGTGTGCTCTCACCGAATAGACATGTTGAAAAATAGCCAAAGACATGGCAAAATAAATGGCACCGGAAGTGACGTTCCAAGTACGAATTTAACCAGAAATACCCGCCGAACTCGGCTATAAGGGGAAATGTGAGTTTGACTGCTTGTATGCATTCACCTCCGGTCATCGCTAGGATCACACGGACCCCAGGGCCTCCACAGCCAGGTGAGAGAGGGGCGTGGCCAGGCGTGGGCGGTACAGGTGAGGGTGTAGCTTCTGCCCCAAGCGTACGGAGCCGACGGCTCAGCGACATACTTCTCATGGATCTGTGGGGGGACTGTAGGAAGGAACACTTCTTAGGCTACGCTAGTAGCTGGGCTAGTAAGATAAATAGTTAGCCAGGCTGCTAACTATGGTGCTAGCTAGCATATTAGCTAAGTCATTATCAAAGCTTTTATCTAAGTTATCAGTTGGGCAGCTGGACTGATAATGATGCGTCTGTTAGCTATTATTGAAACATTAGGGGTCACTGGCACTCACTGGGCACAACACTAATGTGTAATTAGCACAGTTAAAGGAGCATGCTTTGTATGTACCTTGTGCTACTCTGTTAGCGTAATTGTTAGCTAGGCTGTGTGCCAGGTTTTGGGGAGGTGGGGGGAAGCGGTTCAGCGTTCTGAAATGACTAGGTAGGAATAACTTAGGTTTAGGTTAGGTTAGGGGTAGGTTAGGTTGAGGTGGTTAGGTTAGGGTGAGTTTAGGGTTAGGGTTTTGGAGGGATCCTACCAAAATAAGTGGATCATTTTTTTGGGAAGTGCACTTTATATCACAGCAAATTATACGGCAAAATTAATTTCTGAATGCAGAGTCTTCAGAATGCAGGCGTGTAACCTCTTTTAGGTAGACCTTTTAGCTAAGTTGTTATAGCGAGGCTGTGCATTAGGCTGGGAGCTGAACATTAGCTAGTCTCTTGGTTGGTCTGTTGGTTAGACTGTTCGATAAATTATTAGGTAGGCTGTGGTCTAGGCTGTAGGCTGCTAGAAAGTCTGCTAGCTCGCTTGAGAGTCAGCCTGCATGCCATTCCGTGGTCAGCCTTGTGTCCTACCGTTGACGATGAGCGTGATGTTGCGACTCTCCACCAGCAGGTCGTCACCGATCTTCAGCTTCAGGGTGTAAACGCCGGCGTCGGCCTCCGCCACATCCTTGATCTCCAAGTTGTGACTCTGTTGGTGGGTCTTCAGACGTGCAATCTTTTTCAACGACGGTCCACCGACTTTCGACCTAGCAGAGGTGTCACCAAGTCATTGGAGCACAAGTCTGATATTTTTTATAACGAAATACATCTTTATTTGCAGACTCAGGGTCCATAACAGGAACATATCACAAACAAAAATAAAAACAACCAACAAATACAATAGGAAACACAGCAAAAACAACGTTAATGGGTAAGAGTCAATACATCCTCAATAGATCTGAATCTAATATAAAAATATAGAACTATACACTTAAAAGACAGCTGTACCAGCGCCTCCAGAACTGAGACTGGTACCCAGTGGAGCTGCAGTGAGACAGACTTTTAATGATGTCATTTTCCGAGGCATCAATCAAATTTGAACATGGAGAACGGCGTGAAAGGTGTTAATGCGTAAATTAACAAACAGTTCACTCGCGCTCAGCCACCGAGGTCTTTTAAGAAGAATTCTTAGGGCATCGTTACACACAACCTGTAGTTTTTTCAGGCTTGCTTTCGTATAGTTAACCCACAGGTGTGCGGTGTATAGAGGGGTACAGTATGATTTATATTGATCATGGCATATATTTGTATCTTCTTGGGCTTGGCTGTGTTGTAGAGTGTGTCATTTGATTGCCTTTAATTAGAATAGCATCCTATTAACAGGTGTTGAAAACTAGGCCTACGCAGTCATCCCGACTGCGTATATAGCCCCGAAAACAAAGCTAAACAATCAACCCCGCCTTGAATTCAGCCATCTTGAAAATGTTGACGTCCAAAATCCAATCTGTTCATGAACCTACCCTAGAGCATTAACACACTGAATCTGTGACAAATCCATCCATCTGCTCAAAGCGTTTTGTTCAATTTATGCTGTGATGTCCCTATCAAATAAACAAATAAATAAAAACACAACGTAACATGCTTCTGGGAAGTTTCAAATGCTTTGTGGTCCAGGCTTCTGCACAGTTCATTCAATACCAGTGATATTTACCAAAAAGTTTGGGGTTGAGGATAAGCAGAAACTCTCATGGACAGTTTGAAACTTTTCTGTCCAGCTAAGGCCTCCACCACCGGTCCAGTTCGATAGTCCACGCTGATGAATGGTTTCTCTGCAAAATAACAACACTTTAAGATTAAGAAGCAACTCTTTAATTGAAATTAGAATTATCTTGGCGGTATGGCTCTGTTCGGAGGAACTCCCCTATTTCCATGAGTACCATGGAAAAGCATTAATTCAGGGAGGATTCTCTTCTGGGGGATTCTCACCCCAGCATGCAGGGTGAGATAGCTAACCCCCCATGAACAGAGCCAAGCGACATGACGAGAGAACATGTCACATCATACACGACACTTTCTAGTCCACGCTGATGAATGGTTTGTCTGCCAAATAACAAGGAACTAATTAACTTATTGTCACGTGTTCTCCCAAAAGATGCATCATGTTATTGAATCCACCATGTCTACAATCCATAATTAAACCAACATGCTATATCTTCTAGGTGAGCAATTTTTCTTGTTTTGCACTTAACTCAGACACTAATACAGATGTCTAAGGACATCTTTGTAGAACGTAAGATGGTGGAAGGATAATTACCCGTGGAGCGGGTTATGTTTTTGGTCGCGTTGGTTTGTCCCCTGGATAACTGAAAAAGTTGAGCATGGATCTGGATGAAATTTAGCAGATTTGTTGGAAATGACAAAAGCAACAAAGCAATATGGTACTTAATCACCAACACCTACAGATGGATGGAAAGTTCCTTACCTGGTTAGTGCACGGGGTGGTCAATGAGACGTTTCCATGTAAAAATCAGAGTGATTGGTTAGGTCCAACAGCGCCAGCTTCCTACTAGCCTGGTGAGCCAGAACCAATGCATCGTCCACGCGTCGCACATGACTAGACGTTATGCTATGCAATGTCTAGTGATGTGCGATGCGTGGTAGATGCGTTGGTTCTGGCTCGCCAGGCTACTACTCTACAAGCAGTTGCATCGATAATGGCTTGCCACCAGGGCTTGAAAACAAAATTATTTTTAAAATGTTCCATTCTGAACGGTTCAGCCAGGCCTATGTTTAAGGTTTTCGTTCTCAGAACCGTTCCGCCACCAAAATATCGGTCCTGAACCGGTTCGGAACGCAAAAATTCAGTTCGTTCTTAAAGTTCCTTATATTGTGTAATGTTACATTTAGATATAGTTTATACAGAATATATTTGGTGGACTTCAGTGCAACTGTATTAACGTGAAAACCAGGTTTAAAACGCCATTATATTCGCTTCCTCGTCTGTCCACAAGATGGAGCCCCAGATGCATGGGGCTTGATGACTGACAGTAAAAGTAGATGGAAATAGTCTCCCAGACGTAGGATGTTAAACTATAAAGAGAACGGAAAGAAAAAAGTTTTTAACCGGTTTTGTGGATTTCATAATGTTCTGTTTCTGTTCCGGAACAGTTGAAGAAAACTTTTTTCATTTCCGTTTTCGCTCCAAGTTAAATTCTGCAAAATTTCGTTCGTTTCTGGTTTTCGTTTTCGTTCCTTGAACCGGTTCAGAGCCCTGCTTGCCACACATACTGCTAGCACTAAACATACTATTTTTTATACCACTACGGCACAGGTTTGCAATCTCTGAGTGCTTCTAGTTAGACTTTAGGCTTTATCTGAACAACTGGTTCCCTCACCGTGAATGATGACCGTGGTGTATCTGGTGATGGTGCTGTGGTTGATGGTCACCGTGCAGCTGTAGTTCCCAGAATCTGATGCGTTAGTGACGGGAATGGACAGTATGCTGACGGCCTCCGTGGTCCGCATCAGAGCCTCGCGCTGGTGTTGGATGGTGGCCTGCCGCACAGCAACATTAGCATGGTTATAGAGAGACGACCAGTAAATAAGTCATTACGTTACTTACACTTTATCACATTTTCCAGTTACCAATAATCCAATGCACACTTACCCAACTAACATTAGCTAGTATTTAGGTTACGTTTCCACTTCTTCGGCTCATTCAAGTTTAAAGTAATTTGGTTTTAAATTAATCAGCAACCAATTTAATAATCGATAATGATGAATCATGCCGACACCGTTATTATCGCCAGTTTTGTGCTGACCATACCCCCTATTGGGCCGAGCAAATCTGATATTAATTGATCATTTCTAAAAAATATTTAATATTAAATGGAGATAACTGATTTAAAAAAGACATTAATATGAAGGGCAACATTAATTGTTGGTACACTTGCTCTTTAAGAAGAACCAAATTTGACTATTTCAAAGTATTTTGGGTATTTTTCTGAAGACAAATATCCAACCGAGTAATCGACTAATAGTAATACTAGTTAGCCCTAATTTGGTTTTAACTTTTGGAAAATTATTTATGACACATGAATTTAAAAGCTACTTCTTAAAAAGTGAGTTTTGGTATCACTAGTTGTCTTATTTCTTAAGGTAAGTTAGCACTCAGCATTCATTCATTTAAGAGGAGTTGTACGTTTTCAGTTGCCAGTGAACTTCCAAAATGTTCCCTAACTGGTGGGAAGTCCTGAGTATTAGATGATGGTGACGAAATTCAAAATGGACGATCTTTTTGTTTTGTCCAGCCTGTACTGTACAAGGCCTCTGTGATGTCACAATTCCAACAGCATGGGTCTACAATAAACTTCTAGTTGTCCTGTAAAGCCAACAGCTGGAGAGGATGATGCTGCATAGACAGTGGTCCCAGAGTGGAGAACGGTTGCTCCATCCATCATAAGGAACCCCTGCCTGGAATATCTTCAACACCGGATAGGTGCATAAAGAGGTACAAACCAGAATTGGCCAAGCTGCATGAGTCTTCCAGCGACGCAAGGTTCAGACGGGCCTATGTTTAACATTTTCGTTCTCTGAACCGTCCCGCCATGACAATATTGGTCCTGAACCAGTTCGGAATGCGTTTAGTTATTGTTCATACAAAAAAATATTTGGTGGACTTTCAAACTTCAGTGCAATTGTATTAACGTGAAAACCAGATTTAAAACGCCATTACATTCGCTTCCTCGTCTGTCCACAAGATGGAGCCCCAGATGCATGGGACTTGATGACTGACAGTGAAAGTTTGATGGATGCACAACCGGAAATAGTGTCCCAGACATAAGATATGTTAAAATATATAGAGAATGAAAAAGTCTTTAACCTTTTTTGTGGGTTTCAGAATGTTCTGTTTCTGTTCCGGAACAGTTTCCGCTTCTTGTAAAATTCCACAAAATGTTTCGGGGCTTTGTTTTCGTTCTTTGAACGGGCTCTATATAGCAGTGGCCATTTGGAGGCACATAGTCTCACCAAGTAACTTGTAACTGCAAAGGGGTTTATTTTTAAAAGTAACCGTGCCAACCCTTGCTCAAATGTGTGAACAGACTAGACATTTATGTTTTGTTATAAAACTCTGGTGGAGCCAGAGATGTTTTATTGCTGTTCATATTATGCAGCAGCAGTGGAGAGAAACGATCTAGTGTCATGTCTTTATTTTATTAGTATTATCATTAGCTGTGTGCGGTGGGAAAATTATATCTCATTAAAACACTGGCGGCGTAGCAGTCGCTCTGCCAGGTGTGAAGGCTTTGGGTTGCGTTACACTACGCACACATTCTCCGCTCACCCACCGTGGCTTAAATTGCTTTATTAACTTCTCTGCTTCATATTTAATTCACATTTATTTCCTCACTATGTCTGAATGTCGCGCCCTCCTCATCCTCCTCCATCTCTGTCCATTATAGCTCGGTCTGATTGCCATAATAGGGATTGAGAGAGCAAGAGAAATTTGACGGCGGGGGCAGAACGCATTAGTGCGCCCCCTCACCCCCTGTCAACTGATCTCAATTTGGAAGCATGCCCTGAGCAAAGCCTACAGGCCAACCAGTGCAACTCGTTCTATAACGAGATTATTATTATTATTATTATTCATCTTGACAGCTTTTAGTTGTTATCACTATCTATCTTTGCATTAGTTACTTTTATTTAATTATGTATTTATTTATATATTATTCATTATTTTTATCATTATCACTACTATCATTTTATTACTACACTGGTAACTATTTTTTATTGTTTTTATTGTTTTTATTTATTTATCTGTATTCATTTATCTTCTTATACTCTAGAATTTATCGTCATTCGTACTCCAGCATTTCCTGTTGCTGTATATCCTCGGTGCCAAGCCATGTCTATAATTGTATTGACAAATCCATTGCCTGTGTGTGTGTGTGCGCGTGCGCTCTTGTATTTGTATGTGGATATTTATTCTTGTTGTTTTGCTTTGCTTTGTTGCTGTAAAGCACTTTGAATTGCTCTGCATGAACTATTTTTATTGTTTTTATTTACTACCTTGCAGGCACATACAATGAATGTTCTGGAAACTTCCTATGCTTTTATTTAATGACAATACACGTCTGCTGTCAACACACGCGCCACGGATGTTGCAACTGCAGCTCCTGCAGTGTTTGGTCACATGGTAAAGGCAACTTCCTCAAAAGCTGCCCCCGGTGGCTTAGTGAAGGTGCTTCGGTCCCCCGAGTTGTGACGCAGGACAGCGGTTCTCGCTCACCTCGGTCAGCCTGCGAGGTAAGTTGCTTTGTTTCATTTAATTTAATGACTGCAGGCCACACTCGTATTGCCTTCGACTGATCGTTGACTAATCAGTTTATAAATTAATCACCACAATGGTATGAATTCTGAATTTCTTTAACATTGTTATTACATGCACACATGTGCGCGTGTGTTACAGTGAAATCTGTTTATGTGTGTACACGTGTGGGCATGCGTCATAATGTCTTTTAAATTGAGGAAAAGACTTTTATTAATCCCGTCAGAATGTGCGACAAAATAACACAGACGTCAGGGGGTAATTGCGAATTACCAGAGGTCCCCACGTAATTCAATGGCAGTGCGAATTAGGCTTAAAATAGATTGTTTTTCCCCACGGGAAGGTAAAGATAGATTTCTTTACATTGATACGCACACACCATGTTGAATGTTTGAACTACATGGTGTTAGAGGATGTGAGACTCAATGGGGTTTCATTTCTGCCAAACTTGATGGACTTAGACTGCAGAGGGTTGTTAGCAATAGCAACACAGAGGCTGTGTCCGAAATCGCTCCCTATCCCCTACTCCCTACCCCCCATATAGTGCACTCACTTATAGTACACTGAACAGCAACTGCCGAGATTTCGGACACTAGAGTCGGCGCTGTTGAAAATTATTATGAATTATAAAAAATATAATTATAAAATTCAAAAATCATCACAAAAAGTCAAAAGTACTTACATTTATAACTATTTCCCGTGGTCGGTCGCTATTTACTCCCGCCAGAATTTTTTTAAAGTTTAGGTCATTTTTAAAACGTCTCGTAATGCATTGTGGGTTATATTGCTCCGTCTACGGTACATCCAATGCTCACTACATTTCGCGGTGCATTGTGGGATACTTTCAGTGCACTATCTAGGGTACATGGAGAATTCGGACACCCCTACAAAATGGCGTGCGCCCCATATAGTGCACTATATGGGGGTTAGGGGCGATTTCGGACACAGCCAGAGAGATTTATGTCTGTCGATCATGTAAGACCTATTCCACGACTAAGGATTAAGAAGAGAGCACATAATGTTGTTGCTGAGCCCACACACACACACACACATTCCTTCAGGCAGGCACTACAGAGCCCTGTCCACTAATACTTTCTTCCCTTGTGTGGTGATGCTGTTGAACGGGAAGGACTTTTCTGTTATTACCCCTCTGTATGTTTATATCTCTGCAATAGGGTGGATTGTCCTAATGTGGGCCACTGCCTAATGTGGGACACCTTAGCTCCTCCCTAAACTAATTAATGTCAGTGAAACTATGGTAACATTAAGTTAAACTGTTCAACACTACATTTCATCATTCATGATGTGTCATGAAGTGCATACTGTATCTGATGTGTACTGAAAATGTGTATACTGCTTGTAAAATCCCTGTATAAGCATCAACACTATGCGATCACTAGATGACAGTAAGTGAGCGCTAAGCCACGGGTCGTGGAACAACCAATGGAATTATCATGAATGTATCGTCCACTTTGTCTTGCTTAATGTTAAATTCAGTAGGTGCACTGATGTGAAAATGTGAGGCAGGCATACCTTCAAAGCTAGACAATTTGAGGTTGGTTTTCTGCTTTGTCGACCATAACTTACCAGTAAAATGAACATTACAATGCATGTTGAGCAGAGATGGCAAGTAACGAAGTACAAATACTGAAGTACTGTACTTAAGTAAAATGTTCAAGTATCTGTACTTTTAGAAGTACTTTTTTCTGTGACGACTTTTGAGTACATTTTTAACAAAAATATCTGTACTTCTACTCCTTACTTTTACCAAAACAGGCTCGTTACTTTTTTTGTTGTTGTTGCATTGACGGGGTAGGATAACGTCTATAATATTAGTCAGTAGGGGGGCTGATATACTGAGTACAGTCCCAGTTAATAAGTGGATTTCATTTAGTCCCGAGATATAAGATAAATTAGGCTAGTTGTTAATTTATTCGAGCAATTGACAAACTAACATTGAAAAAATGCATTTTACATACAATTTTATTTGTAGTACTTTGTACTTTATACTTTCAAAAATACTTTTGAGTACATTTTAGAGCATGTACTTTTTACTTTCAAAAATACTTTTTGAGTACATTTCTGAGCCTGTACTTTTGACTTTACTTGAGTAGCTATTTGTATCAGTACTTTGTAGTCTTACTCGAGTTGTTTTTTTACA